>JAVTVY010016509.1:0-65726 GCA_036873755.1 Hanleya hanleyi | reverse complement strand
CAAAGAACGCCTGTGTGAGGACGGGTACAACAAGAGTTGTCGCCCATGCTTCACGAGTTCAACAGAAAATCTCCGTAGGCTCTAGTACAGAAAGTCAACATCTTTCGGCTGTAGATCCATTTATGCAACCCATCCGAACCAGCCAATAAGAATAAAAGAGTGATAAAGACTTAAAGAATTATTTTGAAACGTTTGAAGAGCCAAAGCATAAGGGAAATTTATTTATTTTTGCATTTCTTGCTGGCGCCTATACTTACAACATTACGTGAGCTAAAGTAACTCGTGGTGCGCATTGCACGATGGGAAGGAAACATGGCCGATTTCCAAACTGTTTACGGATGTATTGTGAGGATTTGAGGAAAATTTCATTCATGACTCATTCCACACATGGGTTACTATGGCTCCTATTCTTTACTACTCTCGGTTAGATGCACAGTGGCTTGGTTTGCACTGGGTGTCTTCGTCGATGATGTTGTAAAAATGTCATCAAGAATATAATTATTTCCCACCTTTTCATATACCACAATGACATTGGATATCATAAAAATGCTTTCTATATGACCTTCATTGATCTACATACCCCTCCTTCACTTTATCTAATATGAAATAAATAAAATTTAAAGTAGGCCGACCATCGAATTACCAGAGTAATACAGGCCCACTTCAAATTATATTTATTACATATTACGAAATAAACTGATTGGTAAAAATATATGATTTTAGGTAACACCTACAGATTCAAACTTACAAATGTAACCTATATTACAAATGAGCTACCTCTCGGGCGACATCATATGCCATTAGATTTTAAGTGTATTCTTTGGCACCCTGGACAGACTATAATTTCAATTTCAATTTATTGTACCAAAGAACAGATAGCTGTCATGGGGCAAGTGAGGTACAATTCACAAACACAAATACATTTTCAAGGGACAATATGTTATCCTGAGGTGATAAAAGTTGTCATTTACTGGTAAACCATTTTAAAATATACGTACTGTAGGTGTTATACTTAGTGGACATATGTTTTAAGTTTATTCTGTATTATCTCCAGCCAGACTTGTTGACCATTTTCCTCACTTGAAAGCAGTGAAAGACAAATTTTGAAACAACATTAGATAATTTACAGGGAGATCAGGAAACAATAAAAAACATTTCGTTAATACTCATTGATAGGACCAGAGGACCAATAAGCTTACGCGTAATAGTGTGAATTGTGTCACAACGTTGCTTTTTAGGCCATCCAAAAATAAATTCCTGTTTCCCGTAACGGGCATCTCCAAAAAGTGGGTCGGTAGGTAGGCAGGGATTTTTTTTTTTTTTTTTTTTTTTTTCTCTTCTCATATTCATTTCCACAGCAGAAATGAACAACATACAGAAAACTGCCATCCCGATGTTACTATTATAAAATGCGCTGGGTCAAATCTACTTTCCCCACAGCGCGGCCTTCCTCTGTTATAGAATTCATTGTAACTTTTAATGGGCTTTGCATTGTTTATATACATCTATTTAGTGCATTATGTAAAACCTAGAGTGGTGTGTCCGATGCCTGCGATTTTGTTCAATAAACGGATGATATATGGAAGGACAACGATAGAACTGTTTCTCTGTTAGGGGCCCACTTGTCCCGTCATGGCTTCAGTGTTTTGTCGCCACCTGGAGATGTTATCTTAATTACATGTATCTGAAATCATTGAATGTTGTAAAATAGAGAACTGTTAATTGATCTTTGTTTCTATAAGAAAAGTCGTTTTCGCTGGCTATCCAAAATCCGCCATTGATACCGACCAATTCGATAAAAATGCTGTTGTCGACCCTTCAATTCAGCAATTTGACCACGTGAAACGATCACAATGCTACGTAGGATATTCCATTCCTTTTCTTCCATTAAAAGCCTACAAAGCCAAGATAGAACAAATTTGAATGAGGGTGTTGTGAAAATTATATAAGAGACCAACAGGGGCAACACAGTAATTAACACACAAACCCGTAATACGGCAACGTATTTTTGAAACCCCCTTTCATTGCCTCTTGCTGGTGAATGGTGCATCCCCACACACAGCTGATCTGGGCTTCAGAAGGGACAAAGTATCCCCCAGGCAGGCAATTCTATGTTGTTACAGACGATCTCATTTGCATATGAATACGTGTCATTTCTAGTCTGGGTGAAATTTGCATGCTGCACGTGACGTCGTTTACAAGGCATCACCAATCTGCACAAGTGCAGGTAATTCCCTCTGCTGGTAACCTAATCATCCCGCACACCCCTATCCTGACTTTGGATTCTTCCATTTCGCGTAGTTTTGTCTGAAGGATAAGCTGTGAAGTGTGGCAAAGACTATTAAAACAAATATGCTGTGCAGGAACTTCACAGCTGCACATGCTAAAAATAAACGCCTATAAACACATTCCTACACCTCCAGGTAAATGGGGACACAGATTGTTACATTGATGAGGGGAGTCCGACAATTGTAGCCATTGACAATTTAAATATCAAAGGAGAGCCTGTCGAGGCTTGGATTTTCAGTTGGAAATTGAGGGGCTCTGAGGGGTTATACTATTACGTCGTGCGATATGAACACATCAATCATTTCAAGTTTGTTTCATATAAAGTGGACTTTAATGTTGATAATAATAAAAATACGGCATGTTTCTCGTACATGCTATTAGATATGTTTGTGATCTTCATGTTTTAATGCACAAACAAATAATGCTTGAGAAATGTACTCCAGATTTCTTATCGATCATCCAGAGCTTTATTGATCAAAATACGATAATAAAATCAAAGTTATATGTACATCTGTCCAAAATTACAAGCGTCTGGTCCGTCATGGCTTTTCGTGATGGCCACTTTCGACGTCAAATAATGGTCGGTTGATTATTGTCCGGTTCACCTAAAAATATAACGAATAACAAGGTGTGTAATAAATTGAAACGATAATGTTAAACTGAGGTTTCAAATGCTGTTGTGTCAGTGATACTGCCTGCCAGGAAAATCTAGAATGTTGTGCAGAAAAAGCCACGTAGACGTATGCGAATGCATCATGCTTTTCCCATACGGAGAATCTAGTTGCTGTGAAGAAATCGGATGCAATTCACTTGCACACACATTACAACTTGATATCCCGGAGAATGTAATCGACAAAGTTTGAACACTGCCCCCTTCCAGGGCCTCGTGTGTAGCGGCCCAAGCGCCTCACACAGCCTCGCACAGGATCAATACAGTGCAGGTCGGAAAGGTCAAAGAGGGACAGCGAGGGGTTTACCAAAAACGATGAACAAATATATTAACATTGAAGATCTGTCAAATTTGCTACTCAAAATAATAATGTGTGGCTTTCCATCACAACGAAGTCTTCAGTATCGTCTTATACTTCTAGTAATTCAAATGGGCTTAATTCAGCAACTTTTCCATCATAAGGAAGTCTTTATTCGTCAATCAAATTTCTTCAAAATAGAACATTTCAAGGAGCATAATTCATTCACTTGTTCACAAAATTCACCCCATTATTGTATTCTTAACGATGTTTGGTCGCATCAGACTTTTAATAAAACAAAATCAGTGTTGCGATATTTCTTTGCCGAAGTTTTATATAGTTCTCGTTTTCTTAAAAAAAAAAACAAGAAAAAAACACGAAAGCTCATGCAAAATAAATACAGTGAAGTCTCAAATGTGCTGCCTTTTTGAGTGTTTTTTGTTCTAGTAAAGAGTCTATACCATAGCTGTACTGTGAGCCCTTCAGCAAATTCTGACAGCTATCAATAAGCCATACTGATTTGAACGCTCGAAAAAGAACGTTCATTTTCTGACGCTCCTTTTTCTGACGGGGTAGTGTTCATTTTCTGACTGTCGAACGTTCGTTTGCTTGGAGAAAAAACATGAGTACCTGTTCATTTTCTGACACATTCTTTTAGTTTTGAACGTCAAAACTGTTGACACGCTCGCTAACAGAGTTTTGTGCCCTTGCGAACTGAGTCAGCTTAAAAAATTTTTTTACCGACTTCAAACTTTTTTTTTTCCAACGGATTTTTGGGGTCGGTCGGGTTACGGGAAACAGGACTATTATTATGGACGGCCTTATAGATGGGGCATTTGAGCAAGAAGTGCCATTCATCTTCTATTTTGCAGAGGTTACAGTTTTTGCATATTCGACTAGATAATGGGATTTTGGAATATCGCCCTCTTTCTATTTCTAGATTAGTAGTGCTCAGTCTGAGAAACGTAAGTGATCTTCATTGCTTTAAATCTTTAACAACATCAAGATAACATTGGTTTAAATTTTATTTTATCATATGTTCTAAGTTTACTGTTATCTTGAGATGCATTCTCAAAAAATATACTGTCCAACTTGTCAGTCAACTTATCAAATTAAGACTGCTTGCTTTATTGTATTGTTGGATGGACGAAAATGGTCTATAGATGTAACCAGTGAGATTCAGAGATTGCAATATACACTGGATATTAAAGAACCAGCTTGACTTGACAAGTTTTTCATCCGTTAAATAAGCCTTATATAATAAACGAGATGGATGAAGTTGCTCAAGCCTGAGGCAATATTTTATCATGGTGACCATAATATCGATACTAGGAGGATATACCCCCAATTCAGCTAACGAGCCAATGATACTTGCTCTCTTAGGTAAATGTGAAATGTACTTGCATATTTTGATCGCTGTTAACTTAGTGATTAATTTATCCCAGTTCTCAAATACGTTCAACTTTTCGCTAAATGCCTGCCCCCTCCCCCTCCCCCCCAATTTCAGAAGCATATAGCAATTAATTAATAGTATATGATAGCAGGCAGACTAACACTGTCCCAATTGGCTAAATTCGAGCCTCCATTAAATGCGCTCTGATTGGTTTCTCCATATTTAGAACGAAGACGTTCTCTTAATGTCAGAGTTTGTAAAGCTCCAAAGCTGTCGGTGTAATTTCACATTAGTAAGGTATGCAATCTGATGTTATGAGAATGAAGTAAGGATAGCCCTGTGACATCATGTACATGTTGACCAATGCAGATGTAGTCAGGCTGCTGTACCCACACACACTTTCAGGGAGGGAAACCACATTCACTAAAAGAAGTCGGTTCACAGGCCCAGTAAGGATTAGACGAAGAGGCTATCAAAACTGGCACTATTTATACTTCTTGCCATATGTAATTATTCCCTACACATCGCCGTTTGTCATCCAAATTTTAATATATTTAATCAGTTTCGTTTTAAAAAGTGGTACAGGTCAAGGTCACTGCCAGCTATTAAAATTATATTTATAAGCTGTTCCACATATATGTATGTATCTTCTTTTTCTTCTGCTTAAATTATATTTAACAAACTTCAAAGAAAACAAATTTTCTATATAAAAACAAGACAGATGTATAAACAGGAGACCACTAGTTCAAAGCCAAAAACGAAAAAATCATAACTGTGACGGAATCAAAAATTTTGGTTACAAATTTTGTGAAAATCGTCCTGATGAGCAGAACGGTTTGTCAAAAATTCATTTTTGAAATACTGGTACTTTAGAGCAGATTGCTGAAATATATAACTGTTTACTTAAGTCGGAAATATTTCAAGAATGCTATATGAAACTTATTCGTGTTCTACAAATTGTTTTTGTATAAGCTGCCTTGAGGATCAGTGAAGCCATGAAGATTACATGTATTATCAACAAAGTGGAAATAGTGACAACAACAATTTAGAGAGTTTTCTTTTAGTTTTTTCTTGTTTTCAATTAGCCTAATTTTGTAACAAATTTACAATATTAAAAAAATATATATATTTTGATTTTTGTTACTTCCAATAAATTGACTGGTTTCAAATGATGAAAAAATGGACATTGTTGGATGATATTTTGTGGCAAATATGATATTCAGTTTATAAAATGTAATCACCAACTTAATTAATTACTTGAATCAGCACATTTGTTACTTAATTCATATTACCAGGTAAAAGCTTTTGTTTATTTATTTTTATTTTTTATCCCGAACTAAACTGCTGCTTGAGTAGAATTCATTTGTGCTTGACGCAATAAAATGCATTGTTCTTTTTTTTTGTTTTTTTTGTTTTTTTTTGTCGAGTTCTCAATCATTCTTTATTTTCTATACATGAATACATATAAGAAAATGTTAAAACTAAGATAAAATATTACATTTTGATACCAATATATTAATGATATGTATAATAAATCAATATAATACTAAGACATGAAAATCAATGGAATTCTTGTATTCTTACTGCATTTTAAGATTGCCATATAAGTTACGTAACCAAATAGATAAAAATATCAATTGAGAAGAGTACAATGGAATCTAACCCATTGCATATTATGCAATGTACTGTAATACTGAGTCTGTATTTTAAACCTACAATGACTATTTCGGATGAATCAATATATTAATATGCTATGAAAACAGTGGTATCTTAATGCAAAATATGAAAACCTATATTGATAATATTTGTGATAAATCGATATATATTACTATGAGATGGAATCTTGCTGCCCATAACGGTACACAATCCATATCAAAAACATTGGCCAAGACGGATCATTTCTCAGGTATTTGCAGATATTTCTTTCTCAGCTCTAATTCATAATCAAAGAGAAAACTTAGGTTTGCATGTGTACCATATTTATACTTACTGATACACATTTTAGCAATTAAAATAATGTGGTTAATTACCTCTTTCTTCTTTGAAGAGAGTGAACATTGTTACAATGTTCACTCTCTTCAAAGAAGAAAGAGGTAATTAACCACATTATTTTAATTGCTAAAATGTGTATCAGTAATGTATCATAGTAGACTCTGTTACACCAAACAGGATGTGATTAAGTTGTAGTGTAATCTGTATATTAGCAATAGAGAAAATTTTGTCTTCAACTATTTTCCAAAAAGCTTTAATAGGCACAATGAAAAAAGAAATGTTCAATAAATTCAACCTCATTACACTGTGTACATTTGTTTGAGTCTTTCTTTCCTATTTTGTGGAGAAGTATGGCCGTTGGATATATATTATGTAGCATCTTCCATTGTAAAACTTGAAGTCTGGTTTCAGCAGTACAAATGAAAGGCAATCTAAAAATATAATCATTTATTTCAATGCCGGTCTTCCTTTGCCAGAAACCTACTGCACATGGTTTAGATACCCTTTCAGAAGTGATGAAATTTCTAAAATTTCTCGCCTTCCACCCATATATAGACTTTCCACAAAATGAAATATAGTTTTGACTAGTCAAATTATGTTGAAAGTTATCTATCCAGAGTTTTGGGATGGCATTTTTCATAACATTGTATTCAAATATGCGACCTGGTGAAGGGCCAAGTAAATGAACGAGCTGCTTAAATGTACAAAGGCGATCATTGTGGAAAATATTTTTGACTCGTACTATTCCAGCCTTCACCCAATCTTTGAAAAGAGTGGTTTACCTTTATACTTAATGAGATTGTTATTAAACAAAGCTTGCATTGGGATATCAGGTGGGTTTAAAGAGATTTGATGACTATCTAACCATACAGTAAAGACCTTCCTCCAAAATAGTGATTTGATAGAATCAAGTTGTATGAATTGTTTGCTAGATACTGAGCTTTGAAAGGCACTAAGTCTGTGTCCTATTTTGTTGAAATAAAAAAAGGGGACATTTTGCCAAATTTCTGCATTATCTGAAAAAAGTTTGGGGACCCAGCTCAAATAAAAGCTTGTTTGTAAGTCATTCATATCTAACATTTTCAGTCCACCTTGGTTGTAATCTCCTATTAGAACAGTCCGTTTTACTTTTTCAAATGCTTTCTTATTATTTAGGGTTTTTTTCCATAAAAATCTGTATAAAAGTTGGTTTATTTGTGCTAAAATTTTGTCCGGAATTCCAAGTGATTGCATGATAAAAGTAAACTGTGAAATTATAAAGGTTTTTATAATCTGTAGTTTGCCCAAAATAGATAGATCACGTTTTCCCCAGTTTTTCATTATTCTTGTAAAATGCATTGTTCACTTTGGAACCACTCAGACACTCACTAAAATACCATAGAGCAATCCTTGCACCTTTATCAACTTATAAAAGGAAATAAGAAGAAAAAGTTTGTTTTTGTCATTATTTCAACAAAATGCTTGTGTAAATGTTATTAGCCCATGGAACCAAACATAATTTATCACTGGAAATGAGACAAAAAGCAAACACTTGCGTGGAGCGGAACATAACGAATTCAAGGGCCGTAACTCGTGAACTTTACCTTGTAGTCATGGTTGCGCGAAGTGCCCGGATGTATTTCGGTGACAAGAACGCTTTTGCTTTTTCAATGTTTTAAGACAAAAATATGCGATGCAAAGAGGAAAAAATATATTAATGTTCATAGAATTATGTGTAAATGAATAAAATCATTCTGTCCCATTTTGGCTTGTCAAACTATCGTTTGATCGAGATGAGAAACATGTCCGCTTCGATTTCGGACAGGCGCAGTGAGAATTTGATGAATTTTACGTTGATTTCTTTGAAAAAGCCCGATCCCAGGCCCGGCTGCGAATGTCGGCGTTTGAAAATTCGGAAGACCTTTGCAGAAGGAGCTAAATATCAATGGTGTAAACGGGAATGTAAATATTTATTTTCTCGTTTCACCGAGACGAGAAACATGTCAGCCTCCAGTCGATGACGTTTACGTTGACAACGCGTCGAACGACAGGCTCCGCCCACATTGAGGAAAAAGGTGGGTTCGTCAGTATGTGTGAATTGTTGTTGTTGTTGTTGTCTGGATTTCTTACCAATAAGCCCGACCTAAGGCCGGCTTCGCCGGCCTATTAGGTCGGCCTATAAAGACAAGTGATGAAACTATCATGTTAAAGAATTTGGCGCGAATCCCGGTACGGGTACGCGGTCCATGGTAATACATTCTTCATCATCTGGTTGGTTTCCAAAAACTGATAAGGCAACGATCGGGCGTGGAAAGTTCAAGTTCAAGTATGCGCCATTGGTTGTTGAGAATAGTCCCAAAATAGAAACCATGTGTTTGTCATGATGTAGACAAAGAAATCTGTAGTCGGAATCGAAGGATCAAATCAACTGATTCCGATACATTAAACCAGAAGAGCTAGAAATTTTCCAGATGTTGATCGCTGGCCGGGCACCATATAGTTATTTTGGGTCGAACAGGTTCAGGAGAAACAACCTGCCTATGGACCGTCCACTGTGTTTTCGGTTTGTTTGACGGGCGATATTAAAACTGCTTCAGGCTGATTGCCGGAGGCAGGCTATTATGGATTTAAACGAAATCTGCATGCTACGTCAGGCTGAGCTGAGACAACTGACGAGTCTAGAGAAATTCTTCTTTTTGATTAACCCACCTTGCCACCTTTCACCAAAGGTGGGGCAATACATGTATGAACTAACCGAAAAGAGTCGAGTATGGCTAACTATCCCATTGCCACGTGACTGTAATGCTACACACTAGTAACTATGATAACTTCAGTACATTGACAAAATAATAAAAATACACCATATTTTAGAATTGGAACTGTATGGGTGTCGGAGTGGCTCTTTGAGGGTTCCTATGGTGGCTGCGCTTGGGATAGGCCGAGCTCTCTGTGCCCTAGTCGTCGACCTTGGTGGCGGCTTGGATGGTTGGCCGATGTTTATATGTATCGACCGTCCGTCCGGGTGGCTATGGAGGCCGATGATTGGGACGGGGAGGGGTCGGTCTTCATGGGGGTAAAGAGCAGCCGCTGTGGGCCTCATTGAGTCACTCTGACGCATTAGGAGCAAATTGTTTTTAACACAGTAATTGTCCTATTGTCTTTTGTTTTAATTTATGTTCTTTTTTAATTTCTGTATGATTCATATATGGAAATAAAGTATTGTATTGTATGCTTCAGGAAGTGAGTTCTGAAGTTACGCAGGGTTTTAAAGATTGACCCAGATTGGTTCTGCCCACCTACATTGTAATCCCCTTTCATGTAAACAATCATTTTGATTGAACCTGAAGTGAGCCTAGTAAATGATTCCAGGAATCCTGGTCATGTCAGTCTAGCATTATTGTTGATTCCAGGAATCCTGGTCATGTCAGTCTAGCATTATTGTTGATTCCAGGAATCCTGGTCATGTCAGTCTACCATTATTGTTGATTCCAGGAATCCTGGTCATGTCAGTCTAGCATTATTGTTGATTCCAGGAATCCTGGTCATGTCAGTCTAGCATTATTGTTGATTCCAGGAATCCTGGTCATGTCAGTCTACCATTATTGTTGATTCCAGGAATCCTGGTCATGTCAGTCTAGCATTATTGTTGATTCCAGGAATCCTGGTGATGTCAGTCTACCATTATTGTTGATTCCAGGAATCCTGGTCATGTCAGTCTACCATTATTGTTGATTCCAGGAATCCTGGTCATGTCAGTCTACCATTATTGTTGATTCCAGGAATCCTGGTCATGTCAGTCTACCATTATTGTTGATTCCAGGAATCCTGGTCATGTCAGTCTAGCATTATTGTTGATTCCAGGAATCCTGGTCATGTCAGTCTAGCATTATTGTTGATTCCAGGAATCCTGGTCATGTCAGTCTACCATTATTGTTGATTCCAGGAATCCTGGTCATGTCAGTCTAGCATTATTGTTGATTCCAGGAAATGTCAGTCTGGTCATGTCAGTCTACCATTATTATTAATTTCAGAATCTGGTCTTCTCAGTCTAGCATTATTGTTGATTCCAGGAATCCTGGTCCATCATTATTGTTGATTCAGGAATCCTGGTCATCAGTCTACCATTATTGTTGATTCCAGGAATCCTGGTCATATCAGTCATGTTATCTACCATTGTTATTGATTCCAGGAATCCTGGTCATGTCAGTCTAGCATTATTGTTGATTCCAGGAATCCTGGTCATGTCAGTCTACCATTATTGTTGATTCCAGGAATCCTGGTCATGTCAGTCTAGCATTATTGTTGATTCCAGGAATCCTGGTCATGTCAGTCTAGCATTATTGTTGATTCCAGGAATCCTGGTCATGTCAGTCTACCATTATTGTTGATTCCAGGAATCCTGGTCATGTCAGTCTAGCATTATTGTTGATTCCAGGAATCCTGGTCATGTCAGTCTACCATTATTGTTGATTCCAGGAATCCTGGTCATGTCAGTCTAGCATTATTGTTGATTCCAGGAATCCTGGTGATGTCAGTCTACCATTATTGTTGATTCCAGGAATCCTGGTCATGTCAGTCTACCATTATTGTTTTATGTTCGCGAATTTTTGGTCATTTTCAAATATCAACTTTTACCACTAGATCTATTCGTGTTCGGTCGCTGTGGCATTCTCTCGACGTATCTCTATTCGGCTAATGGTCACAAAGACTCCAAGCAGGATTAATCTCCTTATTTGTTTGCCCAGTAGGGTCATAATTTTGTATGGAAATTGCTGTCGACTGACTCCTATTGCAGGAGAATTTACCTCATGGCATTCTTCGTGCCCACAGAGTTTTCACCTTTCTCCACGCCCACTCTGCTATTCAACATTGCTTGTCCGCAGACACCTGAATTCCCCCATGTACTGGGATTCTTGGCGAAAGTCTGTATACGACTTTAAAGGAGAAGAAAACATATGACTAATGTATACACTGAATGAAAGATCTATCTCCCCCGTATCCAAAAATGTAAGCAAATATTTTTTGCGATTTTTTACCGCCGTTCTATTCATATCTAAACATAAAAAACTGGAGCCTGTGGACGGATTCATAAGTGCCGCCATTACAAGGGAATGCGTCTATTTTAACCAATCAGAAATGCCGAAAACATGTTGTGAGCATCGCTGCGTGACGTCAGCCGGGCTCATACTCACTTTCGCCCTGTACGTTAAAGTACACAAATGTATGATAAGCTCTCTGGACTGCAGGTTTATATTTTGTAAACTGTTATAATTTGATAGTGGTAGTGTGCCAATATTCCGCAAATACACGGGTATCATGCCGCAGTTTGTGGCGTTTGGCTGTTGTAAAGGAACTGGGAATCCAAACCTTCCAAAGACCGTGACAATTCATCGGTTCCCAATGTTGAAACCAGATGTACTGAAACAGTGGGTGCATAACGTTACGTCGGTCCGCAGGATTTTACTCCAAACGCATCAGAGAAGAAGTTTTGCACAGTGAGGCTGATGCAATAAATTGGAGTGAGTTTATTAGTCTATCAACACTATTTCAGTCATATCACGACGTACGGTTCCTATTCCTGTCAAATTGTAATCATTTCAATGTAAGAAAGGCTTGGTTTGTAATATAGCTCCATGTAATGTCATTATATTTTTGCCTTCCCCGCTAGAGAGCGGCGAGGGCAGGCCCGGATGACGTCACATGCTTAGACGACCTGAGCCAAAATGGCAGCACGCTTGAGAGACAAAGATGCGCAGGTTGAACGCCGATTTAATCGAGTGGAAAAAATCGCAAAAAATATTTGCTTACATTTTTGGATACGGAGGAGATAGATCTTTCATTCAGTGTATACATTAGTCATGTTTTCTTCTCCTTTAACATGGTAGTTTCATCACTTGATATAGATGAGGATATAGTAGAGGAGGAGTATGTAGATCGGTGTAGGTCATATAGAAAGCATATTTTTGATTTTCCACTGTCATTGTGGTATATGAAAAGGTGGAAAATAATAATATTCTTGATGAAAAAAAAAAAAAAAAATATTATCAACAACAACATCGACGGAGACACCCACTGCTAACCAAGCCACTATGGTTGGAAGATAGGAGCCGGACACCCTTAGCCACTGGACATTCATGTCATGACATTGTGACATGAAAATCTCTACTGGTCTCGCAGATGTCCCAGGTTCATTGCCAACGACGAAACATGCCCTACCAAACGCGATGCTTGAATTGTGGAAGAGGTATTTTTTCCTCAACATCGAGGCGATCTGTCATTTTGGCAGCTGCCTTTGCGTTTTGATCAGGCAGTTCGTTCCCTGATACGTCTGCATGACCAGGGATCCAGATAACCTTTGTGCCATTTCCCTTTTCTTGCAGTTTGGTGAAATCCGGACGAAGTTCAGAATGATTTGTGGGGATATTAGTGGCTGAGATTGATTGTATGGTCGATTTACAGTCACATAATATTTAAATTATTTTGAAGACGCATGTCTCAGAAAAGCCAGTGGCGAATTGGGTTGCCAGCCGAAGATCGCTCAGCTCCCCATGATAACTTGTTGAGAATGTTCAGACTGGTTCCTTAATAACTATTGATTGGGCAAGGTGACGACGATATAACAGACCGAGGCTGCTCCACATGGCCCTGCCGCCCTGGGTTTCCAATGGCGGAGCCATAGTTTTGCTTATGCTAAGGAAAGTGAAGTGTGTTGTCAGACCTGTCAAAAATTAGAAATCTCTTGCATAGATCTTAACCGTTTTGTGTGTTTTTCACTGAAAATCATATTCCGCTCATCATCACCTGGTCGCCCAAACAGTAAAGAGCAATCTTTAATCTGCACTGAATTCTGGGTATTCCATCGCCTTACGAAGTAACTAAAGGGGAGATATATTGTGAGTGGCATTGAGGATGTCATCGTCGGTGTCGGTGTTGGGCTGTCCCCGGCCTGGAAATGATAAGGTTTTTGGTTTATCAAATTCAAAAAAAAAAAAAATCAACAAAAACTCAGAAAAAAAAAATATAGAGGGGTGGGTATTCCACCAGCGAGTTCAGTTATGACACTAGTCTACCCCTGGGGATTCCATGGGTGCTCCAATGTTAAAATCCCTATGATAGAGCACCCCTGTACATGGAAAGTTGGCTCTACATATATGTTTTCAATACTGCTGCAGCTTCAGCGGGAGATCCTGCGAGGCGAGATGTTTGGGTTCTCAGAATGCTTGTTTAATTTTATTTATTGTATCAGAGATATCATCGCATTCACTTCTATCACCCATCAGGGGAGCTGATCCGGTCTGGCACCAGACAGGATTAGTCCCCTTGGTGAATGATCAATGATATCACTGATATGCAGTCATATGATAGAATAAAATAAAATTTCACCGAATACCTAGAAATCAGCGAAGACTGAAGATGGCTCCCCACTGATTGGGCGAACATATATGGTGATGAGCGGAATATGAATTTCAGCCAAAAAAGCAAAAACAGTTAAGTTATATGCATGAGATTTGTAATTTTTGACCGGTCAATTTTCTTACACGAGTCAATACATAAGCAAAACTATGGCATATTTTTTATTTTGCCAGGGAAATGAACTCCTGTAAATTTGCTCCACAAGTGCTCAGTTCATAACTCGATGTCTTTATTCTTGAAGATAATATAAACGCTTTCAACTATGAATTATATACCCCCCAAATTAGGGGATATTAGGCCAGTTGGCCAGAATCACCCCAATTGCCACTTTTCCCGGACCTGTTCAATGGCTAAACCATACGGTGTGAATATCACAAAATTAAATGTTAGCATGTTGAACTACTACCACTGAGAGCTATTTATTCCCTTATGCTTGATTGTTGGCAGCGGGCGCAAATACATGTTAGTTCTCTTTAGGAGAAAGTTTGAAGTCAGTTGGGATACTGAAATCTTAAATACTATTCCAAACTAGCACAAACGGTGTGAAATATTTGCCATCTGTGCTGTTAGGTAGGCCAAAGTGGTTACACTCTCAACTGGTATGTGTATCGATTTCTATTTCTGATGTGAATACTAGATCAGAGCATTCAACTCGTTTATCTGTATGTTTTTCAGAAGGGACAGCAAGTTTTCTCCGCTAAAGTGTTCCTCTCCAGCCATCGTGCCAGAATCCCAAAATGCTGCTGTCCAAGGATGCCTTCTCATCGGGGACTGGCCAGTCAGATGGGAACAAAACCATCTCCTCATGACGGAGGAACTACTCCCCCCGACACCAAGAAGTCAATTCAACCAGCACTGGAACTCCCCGATGAAATGAATTTATACAAGTATAGCATAATAGCATGACTAGGGGCTCAATATTTGATCTATCGTAGACAATTTCATTTCCAAAACAACAGAGTTGGTCAGAGGTTGCATCAGGGGTTATTCGCTTAAGAGGAATATTGGGCAGTACAAATCAGAATTAAGCAATTTTAAAAAAACTCAATGTTGCTTGAAATATCATTCGTTTGTTTCACATAAACAAGCGGAAAGAACTTGACCAATTCCTCATTACTCCGCTATAGTTGTTTGAAAAATATTGGACGGCTCATATTTGACGACATCAGTTGCCACAAGCAATGAAACAATTCCTTCCTGTATAATCTCTGTATTTCTGTATTGTGCTCTTATTCGCAACAAACTGTCCACTTCCAGCTGCACAGATTTTCTGAACTCGGAGCAGGTTTACAGAAACCAGCAGTGATTATGGCGCTTAATCTGCATGCAGAGCCATTTCGAGTAATTCAAAATAGCAGTGATCACGCTGACTTTTGATCTGCCGTGAAGCTAAAACTAGACAGTTTCTGATAAAACAAAGACTGAATATCACGGTAAGATCATACAGAATCAAATTATTTTATTGTTTGTGACCAACGTTTTCGGAAAATATGGCACATCCAGCATTTTCTCAACAACTAAGATGGGGAATGGCTTGGCACTGGGTCCATCATCGTACATAGTAGATAAAGGCCCCACCAGAGACAGTGAATCAACAATTCTGTATTTAACATGACCGTTTTTTTTAATCGCTGTTTATTTTAATGAACAGCTATTGACGATACTTTTGATTCCCCAACCACCCTGTATATAGTTGATGATGCAGTACCAAATATTTTTCCAGAGGACAGCTTGCATTGTTCTGATTTCACAAGAAGTGGGCCGCCTTTGACTTACCTCAAATTTATATTTTAAGGACTTGGCTCACACTAAATCTAATTAATGCAGTTATTTCAGCCCGACACTAATCTTTCTCGAAAGACAAAAATAGTATGGATGTTTTAAATGTGAAAATCTTCTAGCATTGTCCATGTACATTTGCAGAATCTATGACTCAGTTTTCATTCACTCTGAACAAATTGTTTTGTTGTGGTTGAAACAAAAATATTGTGAATCTTATGCATAAGATGCAGTCTTCAAAACAAGTCACATTCTGTCACACATTCTGATAAAAATCTGATAAATAGTTAGCCCTGGAGATTTTGTTTAATATTTTGGGAACCATTACCTTAACATTTACTTACGTGGTTGGAAGGATTCATGAACAAACTTTCTTGGCACAGTTCACTAACTTTCAAGGAAATGTTTCTGCCGAACTGTTGAATTTCCCACTATGAATTCATTGACTTTGGAAAGATGGATTAGAAATTGCTATAATCATGTGTTAAAATAGAATACTTTTTTCTTCTCTATTTTAAGAGAGCGGTATATTCCCATTACAAGACGTTCCATTATCAGACTTTTGGTAGAAAAAGAAAGTTTTCTCTTGGAAGATGAGAAGAAGAAATTTGAAGATTTCGCTATGGCATTAGATAGTGCTATAGTTAACAAATATCATGGTATCCTCCAAGAGTTGAAGGTAGGAGCCTTACCTCCGAAGGGAGGTAATTTGATGGTGATAATTTAAAAATTACCTCCCTTTAACTGTGTAAATGAAACTCTACCATTTGCATATTTGCCTTTTAATTACAGGGACATTTAAAAAAAATGTCCACCTGTGGTTTTGTTGATTTATTCATATGAAGTTACAATTTATTGTGTATATGAATATAACACATGGAAGGGTACTTCACTTCTCCACTAGATTCAACCATGGTATGTTTTATTCATGGAAGAAAATATACATATATTGTGTATATACCAATGGCGCTCACAAAACGAAAGTGCATTCTCTCCAGAAAGCAGCAGTGAGTGAACACATCAGTTGAAGAAGAAACAGGAATGAGACTCTTCACTGTTTATCTAGTTTCAGATATTTCTGTTGCACATTTTTCTCAATGCCAAGTAACAACTCTCGGAGAGAAAGTGTTAAAGCGAAACAAAGATGCCTGGAAACAGCTGAACATGTGAAGTGTCTCATTCCTGTGTCTGTTTTCATGCATTTTCACAATATGTAGAGAATGCACTTTCTATCGATGAACATCATTGGTATATACACATTATCTGTATATTATTGTCCAAAAATAAAACATATAAAACATACAATTGGTGGATATAGCACAGAGAGAGAGTACCCTTCATTGTGTTATATTCATATACACAATGAATTATATCTTCAGATGAATAAATCAACAAAACAAAAGGTGGACATTTTTTTTTCTCGCCCTGTATATATTCCATCAGTATATATATATCACTAGTTGAAGTGGAACTATTTCAAGTCCTCAAATTTTCTTTTTTTGCGAAGCTGAATGTTAAGCTTCCTATTCATTGTACCAAAATATTATTTAATCTCACATAATATCTTACTCACTTTGTATATACAAATACTTTGGGATGAAGTTGAACCAAATTGTGGTCAAACTGAACTTGAAATTTTTGTACTTGAAAAGAAAAATACAACTATCTTGATATAAGAAGTGCCGATTCATTTTCAAAGCATGCTCTTGTATTTTCTGTTTTATAGTTTCTATTTGATCCAATTAACCCAGACAAAGAAACGATCCAGACGAGAAAGTGGACTCGGAGAGATCAACTGGACAATGAATTCTGGGTATTACAGCGTTTAGAGGACCTCATGGAGAAGGCTAATTTCTATGAGATTCCGAAATCTGTCGTCAGCAAAGCTTTAGAGGAACATGAGTCAAGGGAAGGGGTTCGGGTGAGAAATGATTCTCGAATAAAATGGTCACACAATATTGTTAATAGCAGGACCACCTCTCTGCTATGGCGACTCTCAGTCTCCCTAGGTGTATAATATATCGACTATAGAATCAACATGGTCTAAGTAACATCATTCTGCTTGGGCACGTAAGTGATTATGCTCCTCGTGAATACAGTGGAACATCTTACATTTCACCTACCTGTCTGTGTATCCGTCTGTGTCTCTTAGTAGGATTAGACAAAAACTTCAACATACAGCAATTAAATTTGTACAACACTTCATATCCACTTGTATATGACCTGTTTTTCAAGTTTTCAATTTTTTTCGTTTTATTTTTTCATGTTTGTCTATTTCCCCATTTTTGGACTCTTCGTCTTGTTTGTAGGATTACACAAAAACTACTCCACAAAGACAAACACAATTCTCCACATGTATTTCCCTGCAGGGTTAGATTTTAGCCTGTTATTATATTGAGTTTATTACATTTCATAATGTTTCTCATTTCTGGACTATGAAGGTTTTGGGCAGGGGAGGGGAGTGGACCTTTGGTTTATAAGCACAAAATAATGTAACACAAATTAAACATCCAGTGAATAAATGCAGTGCCATACCGAGGATATTCTCATTTCAAAGTTTCAACATTTTTTCCAATTTTCACTTTCCAGGTAAGCGTAAACCCCGACAAATATGATATCCTTCGTTTCTGGGCACTGGGGAAGGAAAAGCCAGAAATAAAGCTGTCGTGGTACCAGCAAATGAAGAACAGAATGTTACGGCAACCTCCACCAACACCCATGGAGTACTACAAGCGTGTTGTTGTTGCAGTTCGCTTAAAGAAGGACCAAAAACTCATTCTGAAATCATTCAAGGAGGTGCCCGTTAATTCTCTAGAGATGTTACTACCTGACGGTAAAGTAACAATGAGTAAATTTGATAGGGGAGTTCTCGTCTCCTCGTTAGCCATTGCTGCAATGGGCATCTTAGCTAAAATTGTCACCCTGTTGGCGTCCTTGAGTGTGGACTGGACTCTGATATTCACTGGTGTGACAGGGCTAATTGGTATACGTGCCTGGACTGTGTATAAGAACAGACGTAATGGATACCTAGTGGATCTATCTCGCATGCTCTACTTCAAGAATGTGGCCAATAACCAGGGCCTGTTGACCTTACTGGTGGACAGAGCTGAAGATGAGAGCTTTAAGGAGGCAATCCTGACGTACACCTTTCTACTGACACAGAGACCTCCGTCCATGAAAACAAGAAGTAAGGATATCATTTATGAGAATAAACTTCTTTCTTTTTACCCCTCCTGCCCGAGCGGTATTGTCGTTGCCTCCGTCGTCTGTCCGTCTGTCCGTCCATCATATTATTGTAAACACATTATCTCAAAAAGTCCTTCACTTACAACAATGAAACTTCATACAGTTGTTTAATACAGCCAGTACCAGAAGCCTATTGAAAGTCGGTGCCATTGAATGTGTTTTTCAGAAGTTATGCCCCTTTACACATGTCTGTCTGTTTTTATCCTTGTAAACACATTATCTCAGAAAGTCCTTCACTCACAACAATGAAACTTCATACAGTTGTTTAATACAGCCAGTACCAGAACCGTATTGAAAGTCGGTGCCATTGGATGTGTTTTTCAGGAGTTATGCCCCTTTATACATGTCTGTCTGTTTTTATCCTTGTAAACACATTATCTCAAAAAGTCCTTCACTCACAACAATGAAACTTCATACAGTTGTTTAATGCAGCTAGTACCAGAAGCCTATTCAAAGTCGGGTGTAATCGGATGTGTTTTTCAGGAGTTATGCCCCTTTATACATGTCTGTTGGTCCATATCCTTGTAAACACATTATCTCAAAAAGTCCTTCACTCACAACAATGAAACTTAATACAGTTGTTTAATACAGCCAGTAGCAGAAGCCTATTGAAAGTCGGTGCCATGGGATGTGTTTTTCAGGAGTTCACACAAACCTGTGTGGATTGCTGTGAATAGACAGTAATCGTTCGACTACATCTACTATAGGTAATCACTGCTCTATTGCTATATTGTTTTGTCTGTCTATGATCTATATCACACAGGTAAAATTATGCCCACCCCAAATATGTGAGTTGTTGGGGTCAGAAACATTATTTCCACAATTGCTCTGGGCCCGGCCCGAGGGGTCCCGATGGCGACAGCCTACATTTTTTAAATTCTGATAGAAAGCTTTTTAGCTAACTTCAATAGAATTCAGTCCCTCTTAGCAGAAGTTCTGAATAAATTTTGAAAATCAAACCTGAGCTTGAGATTGTGCTTTTGTGGAGGGTTAGTGATATTATATCACAGTTTTAAATTCTGAACAGCTGGTTTGCTTTACTCATGGCTTCACTTCATACATCACTGCTGTATAAGAAGTGTGTCTGTGGATCATTTTGCAGGTCACCCAGGTTGTATCAATGATCTGTCTTCTCTATTTTAGGTGTTGCCAATGATCCCACCGTGACATTACTGGTAGCTTTAGCAGGTTTGTACATTATCTCTCTATCATTCTCAGTTCTGGAGATTGAGCCACTGTGAGAATACTGGTAGCTTTAGCAGGTTTGTACATTATCTCTCTATCATTCTCAGTTCTGGAGATTGAGCCACTGTGAGAATACTGGTAGCTTTAGCAGGTTTGTACATTATCTCTCTATCATTCTCAGTTCTGGAGATTGAGCCACTGTGAGAATACTGGTAGCTTTAGCAGGTTTGTACATTATCTCTCTATCATTCTCAGTTCTGGAGATTGAGCCACTGTGAGAATACTGGTAGCTTTAGCAGGTTTGTACATTATCTCTCTATCATTCTCAGTTCTGGAGATTGAGCCACTGTGAGAATAAGCGTGACTAGCTCAATCTATTCATGGCTCTTTTTTTTCATGTAAGCCTCACCAGACAGAGGAGAACAATAGACTCTTGAGATACAACAAGGAGTCTAGATGAGAGGACTCAGTAATATAAAGGCACGAACAATCTAATCTTGAAACTTCCATAAAAAAAAAGATATTTACTGAGAGATAAATTTAGAATAATTGGACATAAAATACTTCAAAATGTTTTTTTAATCTTGTCTTCTCTATCTGCATGAAGAAACTTTCTCGTCAACTATCGTGTCATATATGTTTATGTGTCCTTTAGGTGGAATAACTGACTCCCATCTGGAGAAGAATGTCGAGGAATGGGTGGAGTCTGTGGCCAATGTGAGAATAGATTTTGACTCGACAGAGGCTGTCAAACTGCTGAAAGGTTTAGGATTACTGAATATACACAGTGACAGGTTACATGTCCTATCTATGGAGGCAGCTATGAGAAATTTACCTCAGCAACCCCAGTCACTTGTGGCTCGAGCAATGGACCCTGATCTCGCGGAAGGTTTTGATAGGGATGAATACGCCGAAACTGAGGCAGCATACAAAGAGGAGGAAAAGAAATCCAAAAAGTTTGGCTGGTTTTAGCCTCAGTGCAATTTAGGTGAATTAATCAAAGAAATTTAGGTAAATATGGTAACTTGAGTCAGAAGATTTTATTATGCATAGAGGAGCATTTGTGACTTTCAGTATCCATGTGTGGCTTGTGGATTTGCTGGCCAAGGTAGTGAGAGCGAATAAAAAGAAAATGCAAATATATGTATGAATAGTGACTGATATATATTTTTGTGTGTGATATCCGTGAGAAACATTTCCAGGTGAATAATCTTAACTATCCACAATAGCTATTGAATTCCCTTGAACAGTCATCAAAATGTTGCTTTATAGCAACAGAAACATTGCCATGACCTATATATGCTATGATGAAGTGCTCATAGTAAAGTACCTACAATTTGTATATAAAGCTTTCCATTGAGTTTGAAGGATCTCTAATATATACAGAGCTAGATATCATGGTCGTAAGTGAATAAGTTCATGTGTACTTTTGCCATAATGTTTTTCTAGTCCGACAATGGCCGAAGAGATTTTCCAAAGTTCATTTATCAGCCCTGATAAGATAAAAATAAACATGCTGTAGCTCCTAAATAGGGCATTGATCACCTTCAAACATATACGGCAACATACAGATGGTTAAATGAAAGATAAAGGTTGTGAACATTGAGAATCAGTTTTCACCAAGCTCCATGTACCAAGTAAGTTTCAAACACCCAGAGACACAGCCCAGACAAGAAACTACAACAGAGCATGTATTTTAATATGTGGAGGAAAAATGGGTGATAACCCTGAGGAACAATGGGTGATAACCCTGAGGAACAATGGGTGATAACCCTGAGGAACAATGGGTGATAACCCTGAGGAACAATGGGTGATAACCCTGAGGAACAAGTGCTGATGGGCTTCAAGATGTATACACTTGTGCAACCTGAACAATGCTGAACAGATCATGTGATGGCAAAACAATGAGGACATTAGAATGGGCAAAATTTGACATTTGGTAACCATGGGACATATGTAGATGTATGTGGTAACCATGGGACATATGTAGATGTATGTGGTAACCATGGGACATATGTAGATGTATGTGGTAACCATGGCACATATGTAGATGTATGCATAATTTTGTATCCAAATTTAGTCCACTCCAAGAAATATACGTTGAAAGGTAGGAATTTGCCATACTGCATGATTTTGTTAGGGACTTCATTGACCTATGATTTCTAAATTAATAGGGCTTCCATTTTCTCCAAGGTTTTAAAATTACATATGTAAATCATGTATAAATGTGAACTGTCTGTCTGCCATTGAGTGCCAAGCAAAACAAAGAGTTATTATGATTAATTCATGTAATTGTATAGAGATGTATCTGTGAATCATTTTTACACATTCTCTTTGCTGTGAAGATTATTCCAGGTTCTATGAAAGAGCATTCTCTTTAATCAGACTCATGAGCCTGCATCTATCTCCATACATCCTCTGTGTATGGATTCTCCATATATCCTCGGATGGATTCTCCCACAGAAAATCTGGTGTGAAGCATGTGCACAACATGGCTATTAACAGATGTCTATCAAACTACTGATATGAGACTTGGTCATGTGTCTCATGCTGTATCTGCATCTATAAATAACATAACTGTTGGATTTAATGTTTAACCCGACTGCATCTTGGGCTTCAATTTCAAGAGAGTAACATACCTCTAAGCATACAGGAAACTGCCGGTTGAAAGCCAGCTACTATTAATGCCAACTGAGAAAGAGCCAACAGCAGCATGGCCAGTGGGGCTTCTGGGGACTGACCTTTGGTGTCGCTGTGGCGTGTGTCCAAAAACAATTATGGACCTGAGCTCTTCGGAATAGGCAACTAACTGGGACACTGTGGGGTTTCCAGGTGTAAAAATCGACCATAGAGGTCCATGTCCCCCCGCTAGCAGCACCAGTTATGGTGGATTACATCCATCATAACTGGCGCTGTTGCTGCGGGGGCCATGGCCCTCTATGGTCGATTTTTTTTTGGTCGATGATATCTCATATCATTGATGAAGAGTATGATTCGAATATGGAGATATTGCTGATGAGCTTAACATAATCTAATACAGCGGATGGCACCCATATTGGATTATGCACATCAATAAAACATAATACCAACTTTCCTTTCACAAATGTCCATGCACTCCCCAAGTTTGAAGTGGATTGGTTGAATCGTTCTAGAGTCCAGACAATATCTAAATGCTGAAAATCTAAGATGACTGATGGTGGCCATCTTGGATTACACAGGTAACTGAAAAAGCAATGACAACTGTCCTCTCACCATGTCAAGCCATACTGCAAGTTTGAAGTCGATCAGTTGAATTATTCTAGAGTTGCTGTCCAGACAAGATGCAACTGCTTAAAATGCAACATAATCCAATATCGCTCGTAGATGGCAGCCAAATTGGATTATGCTCGTTCATGAAACACAATCCTAACCGGGATCTTACCAAGGTCAAGGGACTCCCCAAGTCTGAAGTAGATCCATTGAATCGTACTCTAGCTATTGTCCGAACAAGATCAAACTGCTTAAAATCCAATGAAATCCAGTATGGCTGATGGTGGCCATATTGGATTAAGCACATCCTTGAAAAACGATCCTAAGCCTCCTCTCAACAATGTCAAGGCACTCCCCAGGTATGAAGTAGATCGGTTGAATCATTCTCGAGTTATTGTCCGGACAAGATCCAACTGCTTATAATCCAATATGGCTGACGGCGGCCATATTAGATTACGCACATTGCTGAAAAACAATCCCAATCGTCCTCTCACCAATGTGAAGGCACACCCCAAGTTTGAAGTTGATCGGTTAAATCGTTAACGAGTTATTGTCCGGACAAGAAAATCTAAGATCCAACTGCTTATAATCCAATATGGCTGACGGCGGCCATATTAGATTATGCACATTGCTGAATAACAATCCCAACCGTCCTTTCACCAATGTCAAGGCACACCCCAAGTTTGAAGTTGATCGGTTAAATCGTTCACGAGTTATTGTCTGGACAAGAAAATCTAAGATCCAACTGCTTATAGTCCAAAATGGCTGACGGCGGCTATATTGGATAACGCACATTGCTGAAAAACAATCCCAACCGTCCTCTCACCAATGTCAAGGCACACCCCAAGTTTGAAGTTGATCGGTTAAATCGTTCACGAGTTATTGTCCGGACAAGAAAATCTAAGATCCAACTGCTTATAATCCAATATGGCTGACGGCGGCCATATTAGATTATGCACATTGCTGAATAACAATCCCAACCGTCCTTTCACCAATGTCAAGGCACACCCCAAGTTTGAAGTTGATCGGTTAAATCGTTCACGAGTTATTGTCCGGACAAGAAAATCTAAGATCCAACTGCTTATAATCCAAAATGGCTGACGGCGGCCATATTGGATAACGCACATTGCTGAAAAATAATCCCAACCGTCCTCTCGCCAATGTCAAGGCACACCCCAAGTTTGAAGTTGATCGGTTAAATCGTTCACGAGTTATTGTCCGGACAAGAAAATCTAAGATCCAACTGCTTATAATGCAATATGGCTGACGGCGGCCATATTAGATTACGCACATTGCTGAAAAACAATCCCAACCGTCCTTTCACCAATGTCAAGGCACACCCCAAGTTTGAAGTTGATCGGTTAAATCGTTCACGAGTTATTGTCCGGACAAGAAAATCTAAGATCCAACTGCTTATAATCCAATATGGCTGACGGCGGCCATATTAGATTACCCACATTGCTGAAAAACAATCCCATCCATCCTCTCACCAATGTCAAGGCACACCCCAAGTTTGAAGTTGATCGGTTAAATCATTCACGAGTTATTGTCCGGACGAGAAAATCTAAGATCCAACTGCTTATAATCCAATATGGCTGACGGCGGCCATATTAGATTACGCACATTGCTGAAAAACAATCCCAACCGTCCTCTCACCAATGTCAAGGCATACCCAAAGTTTGAAGTTGATCGGTTAAATCGTTCACGAGTTATTGTCCGGACAAGAAAATCTAAGATCGAACTGCTTATAATCCAAAATGGCTGACGGCAGCCATATTTGATTACGCACATTGCTGAAAAACAATCCCAACCGTCCTCTCACCAATGTCAAGGCACACCCCAAGTTTGAAGTTGATCAGTTAAATCGTTCACGAGTTATTGTCCGGACAAGAAAATCTAAGATCCAACTGCTTATAATCCAATATGGCTGACGGCGGCCATATTAGATTACGCACATTGCTGAAAAACAATCCCAATCGTCCTCTCACCAATGTCAAGGCACACCCCAAGTTTAAAGTTGATCGGTTAAATCGTTCACGAGTTATTGTCCGGACAAGAAAATCTAAGATCCAACTGCTTATAATCCAATATGGCTGACGGCGGCCATATTAGATTACACACATTGCTGAAAAACAATCACAACCGTCCTCTCACCAATGTCAAGGCACACACAAAGTTTGAAGTTGATCGGTTAAATCGTTCATGAGTTATTGTCCGGACAAGAAAATCTAAGATCCAATTGCTTATAATCCAATATGGCTGACGGCGGCCATATTAGATTACGCACATTGCTGAAAAACAATCCCAACCGTCCTCTCACCAATGTCAAGGCATACACCAAGTTTGAAGTTGATCGGTTTAAATTGTTCACGAGTTATTGTCCGGACAACAAAATCTAAGATCCAACTGCTTATAATCCAAAATGTCTGACGGCGGCCATATTTGATTACGCACATTGCTGAAAAACAATCCCAACCGCCCTCTCACCAATGTCAAGGCACACTCCAAGTTTGAAGTTGATCGGTTAAATCGTTCACGAGTTATTGTCCGGACAAGAAAATCTTACGGAATTACGGAACTACGGAATTACGGACACTGGTGTTTCTAAGTCCCCCCCCGCTAAGTAGCGGGGGACAAAAAGGAATAGGACCCAAATGTTGTGATATGACTGAAATATTGTTGAAAGCAATATTATATCATATTCGCTCGCTCAATCACTCACTCAGTAATGGTATGTCAAGGTTGATGTAATCAATGCTCCTGTGGGAAGAAACAAGTAGATGAAGTCATACATCTGATTTGATAGACTTCTGCAACTAGCCAATCAGCATCCTGTTTTCAACAGTGGAGTGAGTTCAAAATATTAGAGCTAAATTGAACATGGGGAGGTTTGATTTTTTTTCCAACTTGGTGATCGTCTCAGTTGAAGGTGAAATGCACAGTTTTTTATACTTTCCTTTTCATATTATTATGGTTTAATTAAAGATGGAAATATCAGCCTGTCTACTTCTTAGAGTTGGAAGTGCTCCAAAGCAGGTATCTCAAGCCAGGCCAAGTTTAGATATGAAAATGTGAATCTCTTATCCTCTAATGGAATATCACAATCAAGGAAAGATAAGCGATGAGGATGCTGAATTCAGCTGAGCTTGGACTACCAAGTTTTACATGTAAATGCTTTTAGTAGACAAAATACTTAAAATGAAACCTAGCGAAGTAGATTTAATATTTCAACCATTCTTTAACGTATAGAAATCTAAAAAGGAAAATCTAAAATAGTTTTTATTTCACCTTTATTCTGTACACTGGATGCATTTTCTATTTCACTTTTGTTACGAATTTAACTTTTTGTGACAGTCGTTGTCGTTAACGAGGATGACTGAATGCCAGATTTTCTTTGATAATCAGAGTATGGGGAATATGGAGTATAGCAGGTCCAGACCCCGGGGAATGTGAGTGTACGAAGGGGTGACTCACAAGGATCAAGTTTGCGATTCCTCATTGTAATATATAATCACGGGTTCGAGCCCAAATGGTCCATGTTTGGAAGTTTGTCAGTTACTTGCAGACGGGCGGTGGTTCTCTCCAGGTACTCCGGCTTCCTCCACCAACCATTAAGCCAAATCCCCCCCCCCCCACACACACAACAATACAGTCAGGAAACGATCGGGATGATTTTAGAACTAAACAGTGAGCCGATATTTACTGTTTTCCACTAATTCAGTCATCCAGTTAAAAAGCAGAAGAGAAATGAATAACCTGATTAGTCCCTTGAATATGAAATACTTGGGGAGCATAGGACCAGTACAAGAGAGTCAGAAATGAAGAAGGTTGGGCAGAAGAGATTTGTTGAAAAACCTTGGCAATATACTTGACAATGCAATATACCCTATTTGGTTCATCATTGATTGTCATTGCCAGTTCTGTTAAATGTTCAGCTGAAAGGCATTGTGTAATTAAATGAAATTGTGAAGAATTTAGAATAGCTAGAACTGAAATTTTGAAGTAAACATTTTTTTTTCAAGATTATTTTAATTAGTATTTAGCATATGAAGTTTTCATTGTAATTTGTAGATATGTATGTTTGTGTCTCCACCACTGCCAGGTGACTATAAAAGTGCTATTAATGGCAGAAATCTTCTCTATTTTACTTAGGTTTCTTATAGTTGAGTATAATTTAAACAGATTTCTTGTAAAGTACTATTTTGTAAATAAATATGAATGTTGAATATTGTTATCTTGTTTATAGGCCTATCTATGAATGAGGTGATTGCAATGCTGGAGTTATCGCACAGTGTTCGGGTTGATCTGTGACCCAGTGACATTGACGGTGAATTAATTCTCTAGAACTGAAGTTAGGGTTGACAACAGCCTTATGGGCTTCAGTATATGCTCGTACATGATGCCAAACTATAACCCTTTAAAACATAATATATCAACTGGAATTTGACCTTGATGAAATAGGTCGGTCAACTTGAATAGGCTTATAGTTGATCACGAGTTGCATATGGTAGTGTAAATTTGAAGAACTGAACCATGATCTCTCTCAAGTTATAATCCTTATAAAGTTATCACCAATACTCCAGTCGACCTAGATAAAATAGTTCAAGGTCAGTCATCTTCACTAAGCTTCTGACCCATCGCCAGTTGCATACTACATGAATTTAACAAGAGCCAACATTGGTTTCAATATACACCTGCACAAGACATCGACTCTCTATTAATATGTATCCTACAACACACAAAAAAATATTTGATATGTACAGATTTCATGATTTTGGGGTCAGTGACCTTGACTTTTAGCCTTACCTAAATCGTGTTACATCACACGTCCCCCATTAATGTATCTATGTACACAAATATTATCACAATTATTAACAATGTCCTGATTTTTGGTCAGTGACCTTGACCTAAATTTTGGAACGTGACACATTGTCTCCCCTAAATGTACACGTATCTACTACACAAAAGTGATTTTTAATGATTAACTGATCTTGGGGTCACAGTGACCTTGAAATTTGACCAGAACATAATTTTGGTACAGGACACATTTTTATGTATATATAGGCACAAAATAACTGCTATTTTTAAAAATTTCCTGATTTTGGGGTCACAGTGACCTTTACCTAATATTGGTACATCACGAATCGTCTCACCCTATATCTACTGACACAAAGACCTGATTTTCAACGATTTCCTGATTTCAGGTTCACAATGACAGTGACCTTTGACCATGACATAACATTTTGGTATGGGACACATCCCCCCTAATTGTATCTACTGACACAAACATGTGATTTTTAATGATTTTGGGGTCACAGTGACCTTGACCTAAATTTTGGTACGTGACATGTACATCGTCTCCCCTTAATGTATCTATGGACACAAGAAATCACAATTTTTAACAATTTCCTGATTTTTGGGTTAGTGACCCTGACCTAAATTTTGGGACATCACACATCATCTCCCCCTGATGTATCTACTGATTTTGGGGTTACAGTGACTTTTGACCTTGACCTCAGTTTTGGTACGTGACATATCTTTAGGAATAGGAATCCACTCGCAAAAAATGAGGATTTCCTGATTTTTGGGCTTTATTGATCTATTACCTGGATCTCAATATTTGTACGTGACATCTTCTTCACCTAGTGTATCCAACCACAAAAAATTATAATGGTGGATAGAAAACTGTCCGATATGGACTGGACATGAATGGTTCAATGATTTCCTAATTTTTAGTCCAGTGACCTTTGACCTCCATTTTGGTACGGTACGGAACACATTCGCCCTTCGGGCAGTCTGATTAAAATAATACCTATCATGCCGAGCGGCACGATCGGTCTTAATTTAATTGGATAAAAAAAACACACACCAAAAATTGGAACTGTAGATAGAAAACCGTCCCAGATATAGACTGGATACGAACAGACAGATGGAAATCACCATCACATAATCCATCCGCCTTTTGGGCGGGCATATAAAAATCCTGACTATCATCCTTCAAGAGATGCCGTGTTAACAAGCAATGGATGATGGGCAAAGTAGACAATACAGCCTGAACTGTACTAATATTAGCATAAACAATAATTTTCCACGATTTACTGTATTTTCAATAAGTGACCGACCTCAAAAAAACTTAATTAACGGACAGAAATCATGATCCGAATAAACAACCTCATCTACCGAGGGGTGTATAAACAAGTCGACACAGTTAACTGACAGACACAAAAACCTGGATAACTCCATTAACAGGTGGTGGGTTGTAACTGGGTGTGACTATTCTGGAATAGGGCCCTACCCGTGTGGTTTCCGGGTGTGAAAAAGAATAGGAACCAAACGTCAGGATATGACTGAAATAATGTTGAAAGCGAAGTTAAAACGTATTCACTCACTTTCTGTGTCCTCCAAAAGGTCACTTTGCCACAAACTTAGCATCATGAACATTGTATGGTCAGAACTGAAAACATGCTATCTGAACCAAATGAGCAGTGTTTGCGGTTATGATATTTTCCTTCAGTTTACTCATACCATTAAGAATTGGTAATTAATTTAATCTTCTGAGCAAATTAGTGGACCAGAGGCAAATTAAGAGTCAAGATGGGCATGTGCACCAGTAGACCAGAGATAACTCATCACCTAAGCTTGCAGGCGGTTCATAGCTCATTTGCATTAACGATTCATGCAAAGAACATTCTTATGGGAGCCTGAAAAGTGTTAACAATTCATTACTGCTGCTGTTACCTTCCAAGGATAATGAAATAAATTACAATAGCTATGGTAGCGGTTCTGTGGGTTGATGCTGTCTATAGAATTCCACATCACACTGAATAAAACAAAACATTTACTCTCAGACCATGAATATCCTCTGGTGGATCTGATATAGTATGGTGCCAAGATGATAGCACACCGTTGATTAATCATTCGTAACTGTACAAATGACACCTGTACTGTGATCACTCGGCTAGTTTGGAAAGCATGGATGCAGGTTTTTACCCACCAACATAAATTCAGAACAATTGACCGAATATTTAGCTTCACACATAAATTTCTACCGGTGCTTTTCTATGGGGGAATAAATTAAACAGCTTACAACTGTTATAAAGATGGTAAATATGCATCAATTTATCTGACTATTTAAAAGACAGGCGGAGTGAGTGAATATGATTTAACATCGCTTTCAACTATATTTCAGTCATATCACGACGTTGGTTACTATTCCTTTCACACCCGAGAACCACACAGGTGGGGTCCTCTTCCTTTTCACATCTGGGAACCCCACAGGTGCCTCAGTCGTTTCAAACGACAAGCTGTCCGAGGAGCCGAGGCCTATTCTTACCATGACCGGCGGTGTGCACGACATCCCAGGTCAATCCCCGGAAGCACCAGGCTATGATGCTTAGCTCAATATTTTGGCGAATTTAAATAGAAATTGGATATACATATACTATATTAAAGGAATTATGCCGGTCTCGACAAATCTTCTGGCAACTAAAAGTTGGACATTTGCCAATTATCAAAAGTTAAATCAAGAGCCTTGGCTAGCTATGATCCTTCATAAAATGAAAGTACTCAAAGTACTGATGTCTGGATCGCCAATAATGGATTTAAAGTTTCAAAACGTTTCAGCCGATAGCAGATGTATGGATAATTTGTGGACGAGTGTTTGGGAAATCACAACTGGAACACAGTTTAATTTTCAAGGAAGTGAATTTGTGAAGGCGGCTCATTTAGAAATATGCTAGGTATTCATGGTAGCAAGAAACTATCTACAGTAATATGCTTAAAAGTGGATCGTCTGCGTCGGGTCGTACTATTGTCTGGCCGGCTGCCTGGCCGTGCCAGGCCGTGGCCAGGCATTGTCAGGCCGGCTCAATTACGTGCATTCTAAAGGGAATTACAGCTATTTGTTGATCTTACTATAATGTTTATACAATTCTGCTTTTATCTAGTATATTTTCAGGTGTATATCGGCACTTCTCAGGCCCGTGGTGGTCGATTTAATCTTCCATGCTGGAAATCCCGGCAAAACAAAGATGGCGGCCGACCAGCTAGGCGGGGTGCATGTAAAAATCAGATTTTCACATACGAAACGGGATTGCTTGACCAGGCTTTGTCAGGCCGGCTCGATTACGTGCATTCTTCACAGATATATTATAATAAAATGATAATTACGGGACAATAAAACTGGGGAAAAAATTATATGTGTTTGTCAATTATTGCGATACTGAAACTATAAGTCGGGTAAATGGAACACGATGACATTGATTCAGATTTCTTGTTTTATTTCAATAATAACATTAACAAATCATAATAGGAATGAATAATGATAACTATAACAAATAACATAATAGGAATGAATAATGATAACTATAACAAATAATAATAGTAATGAATAATGATAAATTTAACAAATAATAATAATAGGAGGAATGAAAGATAACATTAACAGACAATAAAAAGTAATGAACGTTAACCTAAGATTGCAATTAAAATGTAACGTTAAATATGTGTTTTACAGAACCAATTTTCAGTTTGTCCTGCACATGACTTGTGGGACCAATTATTGCAATATTTTTTTCCACTCTTGGCTTCACAACCGACCATGTCATCATAACAGTCTGGCAATCCACATGGGCAATGACAATAAATTCTTGAGTTTGTGACAGTTGTGAAGTTTAGGATATTTTCTGCCGGTGTTTCACATTTCGGAAATGGCTCAAAATATCCTTTCTCCAAACAAGTGATTAAATGTTTCCTCAGAAGACCCACGTCATATCTAATATCATCTTTGCCTGTATATCCTGAATGACAGAATTCGACCATATTGGCGATAGCGAATACGCCGCAATCAAAACCGTTGGGTTGTTGTTGCACGGTTGGGATTTTAATATTAAAAAATCGTTTTTTGGCTTCACCATATACCGTTGCCAGCTGTATCTCGGTGGAGGCCGTCAGCTCATTGCGTGGATTCAGGAGACTGTCGAATAGATACACGGTGTTTTTCTCATCCAATACTGAAGTAACCCAATGATTCTTCCCTGTATGATGAATCTGCGCTGATGTCGATGTGTTTTTTTTCATTCGAATATTATAAGACCACCTTCCGCTAGATTCATCATACTAGAATCGCGTTCGTTATGCCTACCTCCCTATCCGTCACTATCGGAACTTTGATCTTCTTAAGAGCGGGAATTTTTCGAGCTATATCTCTGAAAAATTGTTCATGATGGGCCTTAAATTTTCTGTCATGGATAAAAAATGCTAACGGAATGACGGGGGCGTCTTCGAATAAAGTGTGTCTGAATACTAAAGGAGAAACATAAAAGTCGCCTAAGTCGAAAGTCGTGTCATATGCTAGAACTATCCCGTCTGCTTTAGATTTTGTCAATTTAGTAAACTCGGTAATAATTTCTGGCAAGGCTGCTACTGTCAACATATCAGGGATGATAGTTAAGTCCAAAATATAATTTGGTAAATGGTAACTCAACAAAATTAAATTATAAAGATCATCTAAACTCAATTTCTTTGCATTGTTAATTTTTTGGTGTTGGTTTTGAATTTGTTTCAAGTTTCTTGGATTATTTATACCCTGATATGTGCCACTAGCAGCCTTAGTGTCACAAACCATCCTGCGATAAGTTTTCATGGGGGCTCCATGGTCAGCAGACTTTCGAATGGTCTCAAGAACAGAAGGTAATGTTCTCTTAAATTCGGCATCAGAATGAGAATTTCCATGCACACACTCAGACTACATTTAATGATGTAATATTCTCACCGTTAAAAGCGCCTGAACATATGGGCCTGGTGTGTTCTCTGGTCGGGGAGTTGGATTGGCAGGTCGGGGAGGACTTGTCACGTGTCGTCGCAGCATCGCCTTGCTCACTGACACGATCTTGTCGACAACAAGTCTTGTCCCCGGAAAACTCAGATGGAGCCCGTCTCTGCTCAAAAGATGATGCTGGATAACACCACCTTTCACAAAACCATCATGTTCCACGAAGATCAGTCGCTTCAGTTTCCTGGCTATATCTGAGAGAGTACGGTTGATGATGTTGGCTTTTTCGTTGAATGACGAAAGAAAGGAAGCACGGAGTTCTCTTCCCAGGAAATGGTTCTGGCCTCTTGGCAATATGCTGCAGGTCAATACTATGGCACTGAAAAAAATACAAATAACATCCATTAGTTTACTTCCAATAATCTTCCTCACAAAGTAATATAAAAAAAGAAGATCGTTCCTTTGAATTTAACGCTTACATGATGATAATACTGAACTCACCTTGGATTTTTCTTCCAGACATTTTCAACCAATGTTTGGTATTTCTCGAGCACCTCCTGGTAACTATGTTCGCGGAGGTCGTTGGCGCCGAGATGGAAGGCGATAACCTGTAATACAAATGAGAACATTGTAACATAAATGGTAGAATCATGGAATAAATCGTTAACTTGGTCATTAAATTATCTTTAATTTGGTCATTAAATGAAATATTATTTACATTTAAGTCGCTCCATGATTTAGGTATATTGTTAATCATGCATTTCGTCGGGATTCAGATTGCTTACCTGATAGTTTGCCACTCGGTCGGCAATGTTGGGCCACATTTCATCTATCTTCAACCCAGACTGGGCAAAGATGTCGAACCGTGGGTCGTCGACGTACTGGTCAAAGTACTTGGCCTGCGAATGTCCCGCGATCAGCACTCTAGATGACATAATTATGGAAAAGATACGTGAGCGATGTGAAGTTATGATGTAGCAGAATGCGTACAAGATGGTATACTGATCAAGATGTTGTTTGGGTTTTATATTAACTGTAATTATCATCCAATGATAATAAAATAATTTGAACAAAGGTCATGTTTGAAAATAAGGTCCAAAGAAATGATCAGGACATCTCCACAGGTATTACTAAGCTTTTGTTTCAACATCAAACCGCTTCCCTTGAAGTCGGAACTTTACTTTGGCCCCTTTACTTTCGGCTTGGGCCTTGAGCAAGGCTTCTCGACGGGTATTGCTAAGCTTTTTTGTTTCAATATCAAACTGCTTCCCTTTAAGTCGGAACATTAATTTCGACTTTGAGCAGGGTTTCTCCACAGGTATAGTTCTAGCTGTTTTAACATCTGATCGCTTCCCTTGATGTTATTGAGATTTGTAGTGGAAATATGTTGACAACGTCAAATAACTTAGCGGTCATATAAAAAACACGCTTCTACACTAATTGCTCCTTTGATGGATTTGATTTTGATGGTCCATTTGATTACAATTCAATATTAACAATCGTAATATGTACTCATGCTGGCTTGTACTGATTTTCTGGACAGATCTCGATCACGGCTATTGACCCGACTTATAGTTTCAGTATCGCAATAATTGACAAACACATAAATGTGACAAGTTTTTCCCCCGTTTTATTTTCCCAGAAACAATACATGGAAAATACATACATGTAATCTCCGTATATTCAATAACGCTAATTATCATTTTATTATAATATATATATAGAACAAATAGCTGTAATTCCGTGAAAATTGCACGTAATAGACCCGGCCTGACAATGCATGGCCGGGCCGTGCACATATAATGTGATGCCCATAAAAATTTTTCCCAGTTTTATTGTCCCGTAAGAAATACATGAAAATACATTCTCTCAATGTATTAAATAACGCTAATAGTAAAATGATAATTAGCGTTATTTAATACATTGAGAGAATGTATTTTCATGTATTTCTTACGGGACAATAAAACTGGGGAAAAAATTATATATTATAATATATCTGTATATATAACAAAGCCTGGTCAAGCAATCCCGTTTCGTATGTGAAAATCTGGTTTTTACATGCACCCCGCCTAGCTGGTCGGCCGCCATCTTTGTTTTGCCGGGATTTCCAGCATGGAAGATTAAATCGACCACCACGGGCCTGAGAAGTGCCGAAAAACACCTGAAAATATACTAGATAAAAGCAGAATTGTATAAACATTATAGTAAGATCAACAAATAGCTGTAATTCCCTTTAGAATGCACGTAATTGAGCCGGCCTGACAATGCCTGGCCACGGCCTGGCACGGCCAGGCAGCCGGCCAGACAATAGTACGACCCCCGTAAAGTGTGACGTGACTGTAGAGCAGCATGGCATGTAGCTAAATAATATATAGCCCTCAAGAGTATGAGGGCTATAGGTCGGCCCCAGTCACCTCCAGCGAGGGTTTTAGATAATTTTATTACGAATCACCCACCTCTGAACCTGCCCTACATCTTATCTCTATCCCCTCCTGCGCACTATTTTAAATTATTGCGCACTATTGTGAAATAGTGACGCATATATCGCCGTCTGAATTTTCCAGTCGAAAACTTCAACTCTCTGTCCGCCATGTTGGTGACGTCACTGTATATGGTTAACATGGCGCGTTTAAAGTGGAAGTCGACTGGAAATTTCAGACGGCGATATATTCGTTACTATTTCACAAGAGTGCACAAGATTTTAAAATAGTGCGCAGGAGGGGATAGAGATTAGATATACGGCAGTTTCAGAGGTGGGTGATTCGTAATAAAATTATCTAAAACCCTCACTGGAGGTGACTGGGGCCGACCTATAGCCCTCATACTCTTGAGGGCTATATATTATTTAGCTAGGGGTTGGGGAGAGGGATTTCCAAGAGTTTAGCTGGCGTCCTAATGCCTACTCTTTGTACATGTCGTAGGTCCTGTGATATTAGTCACACTGCCAGGTAAGAAAATGAACAGAGCAAATTGAAGAAGTTAATACCTGTACTATAGTACTAAACTATTTCAAACTGTTAAACTAATTCGCCACTATCTGTTAGAAAGTTCACCGAAGCTTCTTACCGAGGTTCTACCTTTATTTATCTCCAGTACAGAAGAGCAGCTACGGGTAATAACTCAGTGCCTGAAAAGCATAACCTATATGTGTACTGGAAAAAAAAATGTGTACGGTACAGGGAAATCCAACAAATCAAGTGTACCGGTCACCACCATGGTTTGTCTGTCCTTGGGTGTCTTCGTAGATATTTCTGATGTTAATAAAAATATAAATATCTTTCTTTTTTTCCGAAATATAATTATTTCCAAAATTTTCATACGAATGAACAATGCATTTATGAATGGCAATGAAGCAAAGACTACGGTCAAATAAAAAATACCTCCCCCCCCCAACCACCTCACCACCGCAATTGATGTTAATATAAATATTTTTTCTTTTCCCGAATATAACTATTTCCCAAATTTTCATACACAATGATGAGCAATGACAGTGCCCACATCTGAACAATTACAGATGCCGAATGAACAATACATTTATAAAAGACAATGAAGCAAAAACTACGATGAAATACGCCCCCCCCCACCACCCCAACGTCATCAGTCATCCCAAGTCTAGTCCGACACGCAGCCCCTACAAGATATTTTATAATACTGATTTCTATTGAATGTAGGGTCTGCCAGTTTAACCGGCAAAATCTTCTAGCTGTCGGACCGTCCCCGAACGTGGAGGATGCAGCGGTAGTGAGTTTAAACATGGCGGAAAATTTGTCTTCTCGGTTCAGGAAAGCTTTGAAAATGCTCGAATAAACTACCCACGGAAAGTTCAGAACGGATTCCAAGTCCGAGATTTAACTTAAAAGGTGGGTTTCATTATTATGAGTCGAGAAAATGGCGTATAAAATATCGTTTTTGGACTGCCGGACATTCCGCACATTTCGGTCCGGCAGCTAAGTCGATTTTGCCGGTTAAACGGGCAGACCCAACATTCAATAGAAATCAGTATTATAAAATATCTTGTAGGGGCTGCAATCGGACTATTCCAATTAAGTCATGATGCGACACCATACACTGATACAGTTCAATGCATCAAGGCAACACACCTCCCCCGCCCCCCACTCCCCCCCCCCTCCCCCCACCATCGTGATAAAAAAAACAACACGTTTGCCAAATTTACTTGTTCATTTTACGTTCGAAGATTGTAGGTCAATGCCTACTCGGTCGCGAGCAAAACGACATGTCTAACTCAAGGGCGTAGACAAGTTGTGAAGTTTGGGGGGGCTTAGGGGGAGAGTCTGAGAGGGGGGTATCCCCCCTCGCAGCGTAGATTTTTTTTTGAAAATTGATGGTAAATTGGCGCTCACTGAGAGCATTTGAGCGGTAAAGTTGAACTTTTTTGGGCGAAAATCTCTATAACAGTGGCGATCACTACACTGATATACAAGATGAAATGATCGTTCAATCCGGGGTTTGCACTATATTAATTCAAGTTATTTCTTAGATAATACTATTTTGCCTATAGATAGCAGGGGCGGTGTTTTGATGCGTGGTTGACCGCATGAGTTCTTGTGGTCGTTCTGAAGTTGCCAAACTTATCTAAAATGTAAACTTAGGGGTCCTTTCTCGGAATAGTAGCGAAAAGTATCCATATTCATCATATTTACACCAGTTAAATAGTGACTTTGTGTCTGGGTTAGATTTTTTACCTATATTTCTAGGGTTTCTCTGTGAAAATTATTCGAGAGTTCGTATCTCTCGTTTGTGAATAAATAAATACGGAACAAATGACTGGGATCTCAATTAAAGAAAAAGTTTACGGTGAAAAAGTTCTGAAAAAATCGTTTCAGCCAACGTGTTGACCTTTTTCGTCCAAATGGGCGATATTTGATTGAATTGGAGCACATTATTCGTTTATCGGAGAAAATCACACGGGATCTTGGAGTCTGATATCGCCAAACTGTTGCGTTGTTCTCTGACCGATTGTAATTATTCTAGTCCTTCTGGTAAGCATTGTTGATTTTACTTCCCCTGTAATATGCAACAATTGAAGATATGTGACAAGCTAAACATTTACTTCTCTGCTATGTTTGCTTTCTGTTTCTTTCTTGCTTTCTTTCCTTTTTTCTCCCTTTTTGTTTTCTTTTCTTTTTGTTATTTTTTTTTGACGGACGTCAATATTTGGGGGGGGCTGAAGCCCCCCCAAGCCCCCCCTTGTCTACGCCCTTGTAACTTATATAAAGCATCTAGGGTTATATATAGAGACCCCATATTTCGACGCTTCACCCTAATATCACCGCCCACATCCCCCAAAACTTTTGTTTTGCGGGCCTGTGGTCTCACATCAAATTCAACGGCTAATAAAATGAGTGATACAGGCATAAAACTGTACATGTCTGTCATCGATGAGACAAAATTCTTACCTTGCTGTTCAACCTTTTACCGTTCAACATCCACTGACTGTCGTCTTGCAGAAGTGACCGTTTGGCGTTTCGCGCGCGCGCAAATGTGTGACGTCAGACGAGACATGTGTTGTATTACTGCGCGGATTGTATTACACTGCACACAAAAGAATCCGTCGTCGATGTTTATACGACTTCACAAAACTATTTCAAAACTAAAGCTCAACGATGAAATCATGTATTTGAATGCTTTTATGCGTATTTTCACATACTTTAGGACAAGCAGCTAACGAATGAAGTCATAAACACTGCCTAAGGTGGGTTCACGGGAACAGCAACGGATTATTCCGCCAGGGCAATACAACAACGGAATATTCACCTACATTAACGAATTATTTCCGTTAATAGGATGGATTAATCCGTTGAAACTACCGAACGGATAATACGTTGTTGTAACGGATTATTCCGTCATGAGAATACAGCAACGGAATATTCCGTTGATGTAACGGATGAGTCCGTCAGTACAATACAACAACGGAAGATTCCCTTACTATAACGTACTATTTCCGTTTATACAACGGATTAATCCGTTAAAACTACCTAACGGATAGTAATACGTTAAATTTTAACGGATTATTATTTTGAGTGAAGTTGATGAATTCCAGATAGCGTTCACATTTGCAAGACCTTGTTTTGTGAAATGGTTCGCACCAAAATGTTCCCCGAGTCGATATTCGTGTTTCAGTATGGTTTGTGTAATTAACCGTATCTGGCCTGGGTGATTGTAATATTTTTATTATTCTTTGAGCTAGTGAACTGAAATTCCCACAATGTACCTTGGTCTCATTAGGTCGTAGGGGGATTAATGCGCAAAATGACCCTAATATATGCTAAATACTCGTTTCGGAGATAGTTTAGCCAGTTTGGTAGGGGTGGTGAGGGCTAAAAAGCCTGGTAATAATGGTCCTTTCCTCCCTCCATCCGCTGGCTGTACTCCATGACCACAATAAATGTCTGTAAAGGCCTATGTTTATCTCCGCTGACAAGTCCTGGCCAGGTCATTCGTTATCCCCACTATCAAAATCGTGTATGAATTTTCATTGAATTACCATATGCGTGAACCCGCGTTCAAATGAAATTTCGACAAATTTGCCTGGGCCTTTTCCCCTCCGTATACGAGTACAATGGGTGGTAACTTCCTTTTCTCGGAGTTGTTTGTATTGAGATGTCGATAGCCGATCTGTATATCGATAGCCGAGCAGCCTGAATTTTGGTTTTGACAGCCTACATCCCCGAATCCAAGACCAAAGAGTATTTTCCTGTTCAGTGAGCCCGATGAACATCTCTTGGAACATGCGCATATTCTACGGCAGCGAATTCTTGCCTGTGAGCCATTTTCACTAACTTGCAGAATCTGCTATTCTTTGGGGATGCCCGTACACCTTTCACGAAAACCCTACTGTACCGATGCACATTTAATTATTTCTGGCCATGTCATTGATAAGTGTTAAAATGACAATTAGTCTTCCTAAATAGAACATAGGATCCAGTATACTGACTATACTAAATCCAGAAATACTAAATCCTAGATCGAACTGAGGGAAACTAATTTTGTTTTTGGTCTTCAAATTCATCATCGTACTTGAGGAAGCCAAAACAATGAATCGGTTAAATCGGGACCACTCGTTCTATAAATGCAGAAAAAAATCCGTTAACTTGGAATCGGGGAATATTTATCTTACCTGGTTCTCGGGTCGTAGTTTGTGGTTCAAGGGAGAGAACTTTTGATGGCCGAACATGCTATAGCCACTGTCGTTATAATATGAAAGCATGGAGAGATTTATTCACTGCATGAACCCACTCACTGTTCAGATGCTTGTCATTGAACAATTCACAATTGTATATTGTAAGGTGTACGTCATGAACAGACGCGCTAGACCAGACCTGAAACCGCATACGGATGACAATAACAAGAATAAAACAGCGTCCTGAGTGACAACGCCCCAGAAACAGAGAATACTCGACCCTATAATCGAGACCAGACGCGTTATCTCCCAGATGTCACTGAACTGACGGTTGTTACAGAATGTGATACTTTGACTTTCACGCGATGAAGGACCACAGGCCCGCAAAAAAAGAGTTTTGAGGGGTGTGGCGGTGGTATTAGGGTGAAGTGTCGAAATATGCGGTCTCTTTATATAACCCCATGCTTTATATAAATCCACATCAAGGTGTGAAACGCACTTTGGGCAAAGCGAGAAATAAACGGTTTACCCCCAAACAAATAGTCGCGACAGCTGATCAGTGCGTGGCCTCTCTTGCCGGAGGCGTGTCGCGACGGACCAATCAGAATTGAGAACGAAGCCCGCCATTATCTCACTGTTCCTAGATGGATGGACAGTTAAGTTGGATTTTGAATCGCCCGGCAAAGGTAAAAAATTGCACAAATTTACTAATTTGACGACGGGAATATATAAAGTGATACTTGTAGAATATGCTGATGTATTTTGTTTGGCGGTAAACCGTTTATTTCTCGATTCACCCAAAGTGCGTTTCACACCTTGATGTGGATTTGTATAAAGCATGGCGTTATATATAGAGACCCCATATTTCGACACTTCACCCTAATACCATCGTCCACCCCACTCCCAAAAAACTCTTGTTTTGCGGGCCTGTGGAAGGACGTAGCCTGCCACCGTCTACCCCGATGCACAAGCACAGATTTCTGGAAGAACCAGTCTAGCACGGTGGCTTGGGTTGCAGTTGGTGTCTTCGTCGATGAATTTGTTGTGATTATTTATATATATATTTTTAAAGAATATAGTTATTTTCCACATTTAATACACCACAATGACAGTGGATGTCATAAAAATGCTTTCTGTACGACGTACATCGATCTACATACCCCTCCTCTACTAGATCTGCATCTAAGTGACAAGTGTAAATTCGAAAATCGAGCATAAATTGGATTTTTTTATATACGACGTCATCAGAACAGATAATTTGTGGTAGAATTTGACTCCGATATCGCGTGAGTCATTCTACCATAACGGTATATTTTCAGTCCCGTGGATCTGTGAGATATTTTTACCAAAATTTTAAGTGAATTGGTATGGCATGGTACCTTTCTATATAAACCCCCTGTATCACTAGTTTTTCCATCAAACTAATGTTTATTGACGAAACTTATTTGTTTTATAGCGCCTCAATTAGGTCTTTTGGAATGTCCTTGGAGCCAAGCTTTGTAATTTTTGAGAAACTTGGGTTGTGTTTATTTGCCTTTTTGTCAGAAAACACGTCAGATTTACCCTTATATACCAGACTATATAGATACAATGCCATTAGATTTGGGAGGATAGAACAGAAAAGTTAACCAATTCTTCCTCCCACGTTTCCATGTCAACTCTGTTACCAGAACGTAAATTTGGATGTAAGTATATGGACTATTAAAATGGTATAAGATAAAAATAGCTGCCTTGTTACTCCGGATCATTTATTAATGATTATTATCAGGTTCAGGCAATCCCGCTCTCTAAAATGCAGGTAAAAAAGGTCGTTTTTGCTCAATAAATCAGTTCACATAATAAATGCAGCAAAATCCTCTTGAGGCGCACACAGACATATATATCCGCATCAAATTGTAGTAAAAAAATAAATTATCTAATTTACATAATAATCGGAAAAACTTGTGTCGTGTTGTTTAAACAACATTGACTGGTTCTTCAAATGGCAAATTAATTTTAAGACCCGGAACAATAGATAAATTAATGCGCCTGAAGTTTTGAAGCATTGGTTAATTAGAAATCAAAAGTTATTGAACAAAAACGACCCTTTTTACTTCCACTTCAGAGAACGGGATCGCCCTAACCTGATTATATAGAATACAAAATAAATACCGGTAGTCGAATTTTAACTACTTCAGTCACCTTTATTAACTTGCATGTATATCATTTTTTATAATCTGATGATTCATAGCAGTAAAGCATGATTCTCACAAACATAGCTCAGTCATCGAATGAAATCTATGCCTGACTGATAGCCTACAACTAATATTCACTTTCTTAGAATGTACACAATTCAACACAGTTCACGCCACTTTAGCGCCAAGTTTGTGTTCTATCACAAAATGGTGTTGAAACCAGTCACTTTCTCGCAGTGTTGAAAGGCAGTTTTATAGTATTAGATAGAATGTGTTGAATTTGATACAACTTCACAGCAATCACCTGAAAGTATTATGCGTCTCATTCATATATAGGCATGGTATGAATCTACCCTTGGAACAACGAAGATAAAATTAAGAGACGTATGTCCAACGCGGATTGAATGAGCGAAGGCAGGAACCATATGCCGTGTGTAGGACCTATTAACACTCATCTTTACGTATATTTACCCCTGAGAACTAACACGAGCCACCTAATTCAGCTTTCGCGAAGAGAAGAAGTTCTGAAGTTCGGAGTCTATCGGTACCGTATTATATACCGGATTATGGTACGCCATTAAAACGAAATTTATGATAGTGGTCAGTGATGTTACACCGTTGAACTGTCACCTCAACCATGGTACACGACAAAACACCCAGTCACAATGTGATTTTCAATGGTTTCCATATTTTTGAAAATCGGCAATGGCCTTGACCTTTCGACCCCAATGTTTGCCATAAGCATAACGTATTTCTGAAGTTTGGTGACAATCGGTGTTTTGGAACTGAGGTAATAGCAATCTGAAGCGGTTATTAAGTCTGAGCTTTAATCAGATTGAGGTAATAGCAAATTAAGGCAACGTTTTCAATAACTTCCTGTTTGGGTTGGGACACCTTGATCTTGGACCTATTTGACCTAATCTTTGACAATTTTAGTACCTGTCATATCGTCTCTTACTAATGTACATGTATCCACTGAAACCAAAATCTTTATGATTTCCCGATTTTTCAGGCCACCGCGTGACTTTTGCCTTTGACCTATGTTTTGGTACGCGACATCTGCGTGAACCCACGTATCCCGGTGAAATTTGGTAGAAATCAGCCTATTAGTTGAAAAGTTGAGGAACCAACTAACGAAAGTCGGGACGAGGAGAATGCTCAACCAACTCTAGCTGAGGTAGTTCAAGAATTTCAGTCGAGATTCCCAGCATCATCCGAACGCATGGTACGACAACAGGTGTTATCTGAGTTTGGGCGTTTCCCAAATCATAATGGTCACATCCGATTGGTCCGGTGAGATCCGAGATCGGCGCAATCATAGAATGAAGACACACCTCCAGAAAGCGATGGATTGAAATGAACCATTGGTGGGCCTCAAATAGAAAACACTGTTGTCTATGTGAATTAAGGCCGACTTTACTTTATTTCGTCCAAATATAATTTTAGGCAGTTGTAATATCGACCTTCTTGCTATGGCTAATTTCCACAACTTCGGTCTCATCTCGCGCACTGTCCCACATTTGTGCCCCTCTGTATACTAAAATGTTCGCTTTCCAAGTCAATTATTTGAAAGCAGATAATTTCATTGGCTCGTTTAAACGGAGCAGGGTATATTCTAATGAAATGTGAAATTCTTAGAAATCTTGGTTCTTCTTCGTTCTTCAAAATACTGGGGAAAGTTCTTCATTAGATTTCCTTTATATTTGGTTCATCTTGTGTATAGCAGACAAGTTTTTGGTTCTTTGTGAAACCAAAATAAAGAACCAAAATCATATAACGAACACGATACAAAGAGCCAAATGTTTTCCACGTAGCACCAAATTTTCGGTACTTTATGTAAGAAGTACGAGAGAATGCATACAATAGCCAAGTCTAGGGACCGTCTCTCATCTGTACAAAGGCCTACATCCAATGGATCGTTACATGAAGTATCTACCAAATTTTCTAAGAGTGATGTTCTCTCAAACTACGTCTTCGTCTCACTTGATATAAAAAAATAAATACAGCCAAAGTGATCGATGATCAGAACCACGATGAGTCGGTGTGGAGTTTTGTTTTTTTGTTTAGCCTTGTTTCTTTTTGTCAATAATTGTTGAAGTTTACAGGCCAAACAAGAACATATGGAAAGGCGGAATTAACGCACTTTCGTATTATACCGCTAAACTGTTTCTCCTTTTTACACTTAAAAATACGTTACAGAATATACATACAAGTTAGTTAGTTATAAATATGCGTTGTAACGTTCAATAATTAATTTTTCAAACTGTTTTCACTTTTTTGAAATTTGACAAAAACTCCAATGTTTAACTTTTCATATTTTATTCCATAATCTAAAATACAAACTTTAGAATCTTAAACTTCTAAAGTATAAGAAAAACCCTGTTCAAAACATTTGTATTTTATTCTTGACGTCGCCGTCCTTGTGATATGACGTCGCGACGTGATATTTGAATCATGACGGTCTCATTGTTCGGGCGGGTAACGTCGAGAGACGACGCCGCTTCCGCAAGATGTAATCCATGAGGAAATCGATACCTTCCACGATCCATTCTTCATAAGACTTCATTCAATTCGTTTGCAAAAACAAGCGTGTGATCAAATAAAGACAAGAATTCTATTTCTATGCTTCACACATTGACGTTATTTCGTTGTCGAAAATATCACGTCACCCCGGAGATGAAAGTAGTTCATCTAAGGTATAAAACGCGACGTGGTTGCCCTGGCGTCACAGTTTAGACGTTTTCCAGGTGGACAACACGCGGTTACGTCTATTACGTTTTGAGACGACATTTCTATCAAGAATAGTTTTTTCCATAACATTTCTTCAGTGATACAAAGTTCCGTAATTCTTACCACGGGGATGATGGAGCGAGAAGTTCAGCTGAGTAAATATGTGAATAGGGTAAGTATTGTAACTGCGTGTGGAGTTGTCTCCCTCAGGTGTTGGCATACCGATGTAAAAGGAAAGATTGTCCTGTAGGAATAAATGTCCGGTTAATATCTTTTAACCCAGCTTGGACATTTTTTTGACATCATATATACTAAAATAGATGTTTGCCGAACAGTTCGATTACTTTTCAAGTCCGCATGATATACATCTGTTGACCTAGCGTTAAAAGAATTATCTGGAGATTATTTTCCTTGTTTATCTGGACAGAGCATATAAAAAGTAGTTCGCTCATGAGCAAAACTGAAGTTGTTCGGCCGGATTCAAACTGAACCGTGCGTACGTGGGTTTTCCCCTATACGTCATAGTAACGCAGTAAAGGTCAACTCCCGCTATTGGAGGCAGGGATGATAAATGATCCTGTGAAATGCAGCATGCGCTATGGGAAGTATGACTATAGGCTAGTTATATTCTTGACTTTTGGGCAAGAACGACCATTTTTACCTCCATTTTAAAGAGGTAGTTCTCTTCAACCGGTAACACTAGTTCGAGCAGGAGCCTTCCGCAGTTGCCGCGCGTATAACAAAGCATACTGGTATGGACGAGTAGGATGGTCCGAGCACCAGATGCAGAGGGGAAATTTACTTGTCACCATGTAGACACTGGACAGCTAGTCAAAATGGTTGATTTCAGCAGTTACACAATTTGAAAGAGCCGACTTTTGCAATTCTGATATAAGACATATTTTCCTAAATAGAAACATGTGAATTGAGACATTTTTCTTGGAGGATTTTTTCCTTCCACTCCGGTGTCAGTTGAGGTCAAGCACATTTTCCTCTCTTTTCAGTGAGCATGCAGAGTCAACCGCTATTGTCGCAGTTGTGGCATTAGCTAGCGACCTGACAACTGCTGATGACACAACTGTCGTAATTGTGACAATTGTGCCATTAGTAGTTGCTACAAAGAATATATATTTGTGCTGGTTGGGCCAGTCTTGTGTGCGACTTGAACTCGCGCCCGCAGAGTTTGGCATCAAGTCACCAGCAAGCGCTTCATACCACTCGGTCACCTCAGCTTCCACACAAGAGGTAGTTAGGAGATCGAAGTCTAATATTGCGTATATTGACGTGGTAGACTGAATATTGGCACAGAACACTTAGTAAAATCATTCATCCAAATACTCAGAAATACAGAAGGCCTAACCGCAAATGCCGGGGTTTTTGTGGCTACATTTGTAGCCACAATTTTTAAAATGTTGTTGAGTGTACCACACAAACACCATTGGCAAACAGAGCCACTGCAATTTAACGTTTTATATGTACAAGTTTTAATAAAGCCCCAAAGAATAAAACAATCAGAAAAATCACTCAGATCATCGACCAGACCTGTTTTCACTTTGGTGAAATGTATTACACAGTAAAACAAGCTTTCTTGAATTTTCTTAAATAAGAAAAACATTGCCTTGACTTTATAACAGGGCAAATCAGTACAGCCGAAAAAGCAAGAATATTTGCATGAAAATGATTGGTTTAAAGAACTCTTCTGTTGCTTTTTAATAGTAAGGATTGCTTATTTTTTCAAATTCAGCAGAAAATATTTATTTCTCTCATCCAAGAAAACTTTTCTTGGGAGACACGCAAGATAAATATTCTTATAGAAGATCTTTAAAGAAATATTCTTATATTTTCTTAGTTCAAGTATTTTCTCCTGTTCAAGAATAAATTTCTTAGCTAAGAAATTATTTTTCTTAAGTAAGAAATTATTTTCTTATATTTTCTTAGTTTGTCACTCTAGCCCAAGAAATAATTTCTTAGCTAAGAATTTTATTGTTGAAGGAGTTACAAACTAAGAAAATATTCTTATAGAAGATCTTTAAAGAAATATTCTTATATTTTCTTAGTTCAAGTATTTTCTCCTGTTCAAGAATAAATTTCTTAGCTTTTCTTAAGTAAGAAATTATTTTCTTATATTTTCTTAGTTTGTCACTCTAGCCCAAGAAATAATTTCTTAGCTAAGAATTTTATTGTTGAAGGAGTTACAAACTAAGAAAATATTCTTATAGAAGATCTTTAAAGAAATATTCTTATATTTTCTTAGTTCAAGTATTTTCTCCTGTTCAAGAATAAAATTTCTTAGCTAAGAAATTATTTTTCTTAAGTAAGAAATTATTTTCTTATATTTTCTTAGTTTGTCACTCTAGCCCAAGAAATAATTTCTTAGCTAAGAATTTTATTGTTGAAGGAGTTACAAACTATGAAAATATAAGAATATTTTTCTTTAAAAATCTTCTATAAGAATATATATCTTGTGTGTCTCCCAAGAAAAGTTTTCTTGGATGAGAGAAATAAATATTTTCTGCTGAATTTGAAAAAATAAGCAATCCTTAATTATTAAAAAGCAACAGAAGAGTTCTTTGAACCAAACATTTTCATGCAAATATTCTTGCTTTATCTTCTGTACTGACTTACCCTGTTATAAAGTCAATGCAATGTTTTTGTTACTTAAGAAAATTCAAGAAATCTTTTTGTACTGTGTATTATCTATACACATGAGGGTCTTCCGAATAGCCCAGAAAGTCGGCTCTTTCAAATTGTGTAACTGCTGAAATCAACCATTTTGACTAGCTGTCCAGTGTCTACATGGTGACAAGTAAATTTCCCCTCTGCATCTGGTGCTCGGACCATCCTACTCGTCCATACCAGTATGCTTTGTTATACGCGCGGCAACTGCGGAAGGCTCCTGCTCGAACTACTGTTACCGGTTGAAGAGAACTACCTCTTTGAAATGGAGGTAAAAATGGTCGTTCTTGCCCAAAAGTCAAGAATATAACTGGCCTATAGTCATACTTCCCATAGCGCATGCTGCATTTCACAGGCTCATTTATCATCCCTGCCTCCAATAGCGGAAGTTGACCTTTACTGCGTTACTATGACGTATAGGGGAAAACCCACGTACGCACGGTTCAGTTTGAATCCGGCCGAACAACTTCAGTTTTGCTCATGAGCGAACTACTTTTTATATGCTCTGTCCAGATAAACAAGGAAAATAATCTCCAGATAATTCTTTTAACGCTAGGTCAACAGATGTATATCATGCGGACTTGAAAAGTAATCGAACTGTTCGGCAAACATCTATTTTAGTATATATGATGTCAAAAATCTGACTGGGGGCTGTGGTATTATTAGACCCCCAGCGAGGTGGTTGACCTAAAGTATTGAACCCTGCTACTTAAATTAACTGATAGTCATACAGTCTAGAATATATTGAACTAAGAGACACCCGTCATAGACGACCATGAACACATATATCCGCATCGGGTGCTATTAACTAAAAGGACAAATTGTCGTCTATCTAATTTGCATAATAGTGTTTTGATGAATAAATCCATTTATTAAGCATAGACGACCTTTTTTACCTCCATTTTAGAGAGTTAGTTCTCGCTAACCGCTTCCATATGCATCTTCACGGCGTCAACGTTTCTTTTCGAGCCAAAGTCGAAACCTTGACCATCTTGCATAGCAGACCGCATTCCATCTACTTTCAGTGTATACCAATCTAATTTATACTTCCAAGCCGAACCAGATAGGACGATCCGCGCCCCAGATGGAAAAGGTTAATCTACTTGCCATGGTGTACACCGTCTTTAAAAAGGTTAAGTGAAAATCTGCTACGTCGCCGTATTTATTGTGTAACTATACTGGAGACGTTGATTTGAAAAGGGAAATTTAAGCTGGCTTCTTCCGGATGGGCTGATTTTTAGACCAAGCCATTAACAAATCCAACGATTCAACAGATTAAATCAACGCCGACTTCAATAGTTGCACAATAAACACGGCTGGACGCATTGGGCATCAGTTTCACTCCGGGTCCTTTCTCGGTTATTCGGAAACTTTCGGGTATATCGACGATAATATCTCCAAAGTGAATTGCATCATACAAAATAGTCATTCAGTTATTGCTCTCGAAATTCTCTATGAACGAGAGATTCCTTTTTAACTTTTTAAAATAAAATTTTTAAATATAAAATTTCCCAAAAGTGGCATATGGTTATTTTCGCGTTCGTTTTATTTTCAGGGGGTGTTAACACGTGGCTGGCTCCCTCATCTTTTCAATAAGGTGAAGAGCATCCTGCTGCCAGCATTTTTGAAGAATAACGCACGAAAACCATTGACCAAGGATAGGATACCTTTCCAAGACGGCATCACCAATACCATCATCGGTACGCATGTGAACCTGACAAAAATCATTCCAGGGGAGATCATGCAGAATGTGCCGCTCAGCATACCATGGAAAGTTCTGGAGAAGGTTGGCATACCCAGCGTTGCCGAGCTTCTGATGCATGGTCCTGCCCCAATGGCATCTGCTGTGGAAATACAACAGAGACGGGTCACGGATGGAAATGGGGCCTTAGGGCCCTCTGCCGGCACAGTATACGACGTGGGTATGCGCAACAATTACCCCGATTACGTGGATCGCAGAAACCAGAGGTACAGTCTGAGCAGGGCAGTTTCGGTCCAACTTCCCCCAACCTCAGGGACAACCGGAAGGGGAAGACCGGAAGTCGGGCCAGAAGATCGAGCTCGAATGAGACAGGCCTCAGAAGAACTGCCCTCGACATCATATCACGGCCCACTTCACAGGAGAGAGAATTTGCCACGGCCTACTCCGCACCATCCAATGACGGCGCAGTTGGCCCGAGGATCCGGTACAGGGACACAAAATAAATTAGCCAGCAGTAGAAATGGTGACACAAGATATTCAGAAGGAACAGCTGCTGATGGTAAAACGGAAACCCTAACTCAAACTGCCGATTCTGCTGCAGTGCCAACCACATTTGAGACCAATTTCGCTATCATTGAAATTGTTCCGTCTGCAACGGTGTCAACTGGGACTGTTGATTCAGCGAATAGAGCCGCAACTGCATTACAAGATCATATAACTGATACACAGGCCAGCATCCATGAACCTACAGACGAAGCTGTGCAAGAATCACCAAGGATCACCAGATCAGTGGATATCAACGGTCAGATGGATGGGGCAGAAGTTTCCACTAAAGACGGATCAGAGGGTTGCCCAGAAACAGTACATGTGAACGGTTCTATTGCGGCTACCACCCAGTTGTCACCAATGACATTAGCAACCGAGGACGATAGAGTGCCAACAGCTGATGCTTGTGCTCAAGCTGAGAAACTCATCACAACATCTACAGAAATACAATGTGGCGCCGCAACGACCGATGCTTCTATTCAAGCAGCATCTGAGTTGCTCACAAATGCAGTGGAAACTCCTAAAGTCAAAATGGCTGATGCAAGTGTACAGGGTGCTTCTCAAATCACCAAGTCCACCGAGACACAATGCGAGATACAGAGAAGTGATGCTTCGATTCAGGCAACAGCCCAGCCATCAACTCGAACAATCGCAACTCAAAGCATCCAAGTTGAGATGCTAGAAGCCAGTGTTCAGGGATCGCCTATCACCACCCGGTCTGCAGAGGTTCAGCACAAAACACAAACATCTGATGCTACCTCACAATCAGCGGGTTCCGCTTCAACAGCAACGACAGGCACCCAAACCTGCCGAGTATCATCGTCTGATGTAGGTAACCAAGTATCATGTTGGGGCCATCGCATTCCTGTGCAAGCCGCAAAGCCAACCATCTCTTTGGGTTCTCAATGCGATGTTCAGTCATCATATGTCATGACCCAAGTCTTCCCTTCGACACACTCCACCAGCACCCAGGTGGAGGACGAACTTGATCAAGATGATGGTCAACTTGCACAGATTATTTCCCAGATGGTGAAGAGACAGGTAGCTAAGCCAGTAAGGCATCCGGAAGTTGAACTTGAATCGGCAGACAAGATGGAGGAGGAAGTCATATGGTTCTTGTCGCGAATGCGAGACATATTTGGTATATCCCAAGATCAATCGGACATAATCATAACTGATGCCAGGCGAATTGCCGATGAGCCAGCAAGCAAAGGCACGCAAAACAACTCTGAGATGGGAATGGATACCTCCTCATGCGATATTCTCCGAGGATTGCGGAACACGGCAAGTGAATTGCGGAGAGACGTGCAGGTGACTGACACTGCCTCTGGTAATGTAGCTGACAGCTTGGGTGAAAACTCCGTACATCAAGGTGAAAATGTAGACAGGTCGGTCCGAGACTCGCCCGATTCAGAAATCCGGGAAGCTAGAAAAACCGACATTCAAGGAGATATTACTGTTTGCATAGACACTGCGGATAGTCAGTCAGCTGAATGTGGGTTATTGTCCCCAAAGCCTACAAATGGAGATAGTTTCGAAAAAGATAGCCTGATTATTGAGATTGATCTGGGCACATTTAACCAGATTCCAAAACTGCAATATTCTGAAAAGATGACATCTCTTCAAGCAGTTACCAAGACTAAATCGGAAACCTTCAACACACTCAACCTGTCTCCTGGACCAGGCCTCTTACGAAGAGAATCTTTCAGCGTAGAGGCATCAGGTACTGCGGCTACGGCTGGAATCTTAGGTCCGGCAACTCTCGAAATGGGCGAAGATGGACCCAAGGGCATTGTAAAAGTTCCGTCTGTTGAATATGAGGATGGATGGATACTCCCAGATGTTGAGGTCCCCATTGTCGATGACGACCGCATCGAATTTAGGCTGGAAAATGATGGAGTAACACGCATGGTTCTTGGTAGTGGAACGTTCGGTTCTGTGGCTGCAGCGAGGTACACAACGAGCGATGGAACCATTGTAGATGTGGCCGTCAAGATATACAATAATCAATCTAAGCATACTAACATAATCAGAGAGGCCAAACTACTACAGTATCTCCAGGACACTGGTGTATTTCCACGATTTTATGGCTTCGTTGACCTTGGAGTGGGAGACGAAACAAATATCTGCCTGGTCCAGGAGCTGTTTGGAAAAGGCACCACCCTGACCGACTTGATTGCTGCTCGCATAAATTACCTGGAACCAAAAGAATGGATGAGCATTTGCATTCAGCTCGCCAAAGGTCTCCGAAAAATCCACGAAAGGCTCGTCATCTACAATGATCTAAAAGAGAACAACGTTCTTGTGGATGAATCGGTCTATGGCAGGCCCGTGCTCAAATTCATCGACGTAGGTATTTCCACTTACAAATATGGCGTCTCGTACAATTATACCACAGAACAGATGGCGAACTACTCGCATGTCGCGCCAGAGGTGCAGAACCACTCTCCCACCTCCGTCTTATCCGACATTTACGGCCTTGGGAGATTATACCTGAAGATGAACGAGATAACGACCATCCCTGGTCTCATGGATTTGGCCGAGGCTTGTACCAAACCGGATCCAAAGGAGAGGATCTGCTTAGATGGTATCACCAGTTGCTTGGTCGCTATCGCTCGAAGTGAAAAGCTGTTCTAGATCCAGAGGAGCAGTCAGAGGCTATTGTGATGGAAATTTTAAAAGGGAATCTTTATGCTAAGAAATCTGTAATGGCGATTTTCATGATCAATGGATTTTTGTTTCCAGGCTTCTAAAGAACACAGATTATATCCAAAACTGGAATGGACAAATTTGCATGATATCTACAGCAAGGTCATGAAGAAAATGAACTCGGATTGACAAAACATAGATTCCAGGTCTACAAATGTTCCAGCCATGGACTTGGATCTAGACAAACACGCACATTATCCACTCGAACAGACATATGAGCGATACAAAGGTCTCTAGTGTATTCAATTCAAATTGCAAGAAAGCATTGAGAAACAAGTGCAGAAGGATCACTGAAAAGGTCAAGCCGTAATTGTCTCTTTAAAATGCTACATTAACAAACATCTAAAGTTATCAAACCTGAGGACACCAACCGAATGAGGGTTAACTGAACCATTCTCACCTAAATATTTCCATGCACGTGCTGTCAATAGACTACGAAAACCATTGCTGACAATGGTGGTAAGCAAATTATTTTTCCCAGGACTGGTAAATGTGCACAAGCAGGAAAACAATTACGATAAGTCATAAAGGCAACCAATGGTAGTCGCCCAATCAAGAGATTGATACCAAATGGCAGTCCCTGAACAGCCTCAACCCAAAAGTATAATCGCCAGTTCTCCATGACCGGAAGATAAAGACAATCGTTATCAATCAAAGGCAACCAATGAAAACCGCCCAATTCAGAAACAGATGACAGTGGCCGAGATACTGTCAGTAACAACCAAGGACAGTCTGTTGACCAATCAAATCAGAGACTGTGACATCCAATGACAGCTACCGAGAGACTGTGACAACCGATGATGGTCAACCAACCCTAGGACTGATATCCGATGACTGATATCCAATCGAAGACTGTGATAATAAACCGATGACGGATTCCAAGCTACAAAAAGCAATTGCCATCTGAACCAGCTCTGAGGTTGTGACAAGAATCTTTTCGACAACGAGGCCACGATGTGGAAATGCAGTAGGTGAAACCTTAGGGTTTCAGTCTGCATACAGGACAAGTAAACTGCAACACAGTGATTATCAATGGCAATTGTCTTCGTCATGATGGTTATATTAAATGGGAATATAGTTTACCAGTAACCCATGCCCACCTGACGTGTCGAGATAACGACCTAGCTGACACAAGGACTTGAAAATTGAAAATACTTCCGAGGGCTCATTCCATTTGTATGGTTAGACTAGGCAAATCCAGAGCAAAGACATGTTGATTAGCAGGGTTACACCGTCGCAACTTACTGTTGAATGGGACCAAACTAGCCAAATTAAAAGTCTTAGAGCTATGGGTTAAGAATCCACCGATACAAAGGAACATGTGAAAACGTTCATAAGAAAATGTTAGCAGATTGTTCAAGGAGAGAAATGGCCATATACTATACATGTCATCTAATGAAGGTATAAATATGTGAATATTTCACACACTTTAATATACAAAAATTAGGTGTAAATACATTTATATGTATGAGTAGTGTACATGGTGTATATATAATATACAGCCGTATTAAAGCGTATTGTGTATACTTAGAAGTGTGAATCAGTGTATTTCAATTAAGTTTGAGGAAATGCAAATCAAGGATTCTCTGAATGTACATAGCATCACAGAATAAATACATATTTGTATATATTAAGAAGTGTAGATATGTGTATATATCGATGAGTATTTAGTGCTAATACATACATAGTTTTAATATATATGTGGCATGGTGAGTGTACAGATTGTATATGTATTATAGAAGTGTGTATGAGTGTCTGAGAAAATATATGTATTGCAAAGTGTTAATGAATGTTACCGGTACATCATTGAATACGCAACCAGGAGATGTATGTGAATAGTGTTTTATGTGTATACGGCATGATAATGAAAATTATTGATTAATGTAAAAATCAATGAATGTAAATGTACATGAAACACAGTAATACAGTACTGCATGTGTAAGGTTCAGCGTTGAAGTATAATGTACATCAATAAAGTGTGAATACTATTTATATGTATTAGGAAGTTTGGATAAGTGTATATATCATTGAATACAAATCAGGGAAGTGTAAATACATAGCTTTTTCATATGTATAAGGTACAGCAATAAGATGTGAATACTCTGTCTATATATTAGGAAGTTTGGATAAGTGTATATATCAATGAATACACAATATGGAAGAGCAAATACATAGCCTTTTCATATGTATAAGGTACGGCAATAAGATGTGGATACTATATCTATTGACTAGGAAGATTTGGTAAGTGTATATGCCATTGAATGCACGACAAGGAAGTGCAAATGTATAGTTTTTTTTTATACATGTATGTATAAGGTACAGCAATAGGGTGTGGATACTAGATCTATTGACTAGGAAGTTTGGATAAGCGTGTATAAGCTTATATCAATGAATACACAATATGGAAGAGCAAATACATAGCCTTTTCGTATGTATAAGGTACGGCAATAAGATGTGGATACTATATCTATTGACTAGGAAGATTTGGTAAGTGTATATGCCATTGAATGCACGACAAGGAAGTGCAAATGCATAGTTTTTTTTATATGTATAAGGTGCAGCAATAGGGTGTGGATACTAGATCTATTGACTAGGAAGTTTGGATAAGTGTGTATAAGCTTATATCATTGAATATACAACACGGAAGTGTAAATACACAGCTTTTTTATATGTATAAGGTACAGCAATAAGATGTGAATACTAGATCTACTGACTAGGAAATTTGGATAAGTGTATATGTCATTGAATACACAACAGGGAAGTGCAAATACATAGCTTTTTTATATGTATAAGGTACAGCAATAAGATGTGAATACTAGATCTACTGACTAGGAAGTTTGGATAAGAGTGTATATCATTGAATACACCACATGAAAGTGCAAATACATAGCTTTTTTATATGTATAAGGTACAGCAATAAGATGTGAATACTAGATCTATTGACTAGGAAGTTTGGATAAGAGTGTATATCATTGAATACACCACATGAAAGTGCAAATACATAGCTTTCTTTTCATATGTATAAGGTACAGCAATAAGATGTGAATACTAGATCTATTGACTATGAAATTTGGATAAGAGTGTATATCATTGAATACACAACAGGGAAGTGCAAATGCATAGCTTTTTTTATATGTATAAGGTACAGCAATAAGATGTGAATACTAGATCTACTGACTAGGAAGTTTGGATAAGTGTGTATAAGCTTATATCATTGAATATACAACAGGGAAGTGCAAATACATAGCTTTTTTATATGTATAAGGTACAGCAATAAGATGTGAATACTAGATTTATTGACTAGGAAGTTTGGATAAGTGTATATCGTTGAATACACAACAGGAAAGTATAAATACATAGCTCTTTCATATGTATAAGGCAGCACAATGAAGTGACAGTACTATTTCTTGATTAGGTAGTTTGGATAAGCATGATAAGTGTATATATCATTGAATACACAGCTGTGAAGTACAAATACATAGATTGTCCGCACATATTTCAAATGTACAAATATGGTGATAGGTTAGTTGTATGTGATTTATGTCATTCACATTATTTAAGTATAAATCTTTTTTGTAAAAAAACATGTGCTGTTTTAAAAATCCGCAATATAACATTTGAGAATGTTATTGTGATACGATTTATCATGTTCCATTATCATGTACCCTGATGAGAGAATCATTAATATATGGTTTGTTTTTATGAAACTGATGGAGTTTATTAGTTTATTCAGATCTAGTTCATACTTTGTTGCCATTTCAGAGAGTACTACTAGATGAGTATATCAAGGTACTGTGTATCACATCGGGCACACTGATTTTCGTTAGATCACTGAAATTAAGCAATGTTGACTCTGTCTGGTAAATAGTTGGATGGGCCGTTGACCGGGTGCTGTACTGGCTGAGCTGATAACTGTCCAGGATAATAGAAACTATGGGCTCTCTTGTGTCCTGGCATACAGCAGCGCCCTTATGATACAACTGAAAAATTGTTAAAGACGATGTTGGATCCTACTCAATCACTGAGTTTATCTAGTGTTATATAACATTGATTTTGAATTTAAAACCAAGATCCTCATGGGCTTCATTATATGCCCATTCACATCTTCAAGAGCCTAGCCATAATCCCTTGAGGTAAGTAGAATCTGACCTTGATAAAATAGGTCAAGGTCAATTAAACTGAAACTGTTTCTAATTCATCACCAGTTGCATATGTAGTAAGGATTTGCAGACCTTAGATGTAATCCGTCAAGAAATCACCAATACTAGAATTGACCTTGACAAAATAGATCAAGGTCAGTCATCTTCAATAGGTTTCTGACCCATCACCAGTTGCTTTTGTTACATGAATTTGGAAAGGATGACAGACGACAGTAATCCTTCACTAGATTGTGTTAACAAGTAATATGGAGGGATGGCAGACAGACAGATGGCCCACACAGACAGTACCCATTGGCCAAATTGGCTAAGAGGTAATAATCAATAGGCTTCTTCTTCACCAGCCAAGTCAACTACATCGCAAAGCTCTCTACGCTGCCTTGAGTTGACATTCTTGGCTGGTGGCAGAGGAATACTGCTCTGCGCCACCTAGTGGAAGTTTTAATGATGAGCGACTTTTTGCCTCCAGGAGTTGTTCCCCTTCAATTATGCTTCTTCACCATAACAATTCACATCTATGAACTGTATTTAGAACATAAACATAACAATTTTCGATGATTTACTGATTTCCGGCCACAGTGATGACCTTTGACCTCAAAATGAATAGAGTTCTTCTTTAACCCATGGTTAAGGTATACCCAAAGTTTGGTACCAATTCATGACCTGGAACTGGAGATATCGCAGATAAAAACCAGGATAATAAAAGTGTGGGTGCTCTCATGTCCTGGCGCTTCACTGGTAACCGCTAGCCTCACATTGCTGAACCGGCACGGGTTCGAGCCCAGCTGGTTCATGTGTGGAAGTTCGTTACTTGCTGATGGGCGGGGACCCTCCGGGTACTCCGGGTTCCTCCACCAACCAAACTGATTGTCACCATATGACTGAAACAAACTGGAGTGTGACATTAAGCTGAATCCCCCTCCCCCCCACATGTAGTCACTGTCGTGGTAAGACTAACAAGAGCCCAAAGGGCTTCAATATACGCCCGTATATCTGGAATTACATTGGTCCAAATTTCAAGGTTGTTTAATCGCCTTGATTCCAATTGGTAGCTAGCAATCCGGAAAAAGGTCTACAATTTTGTGCTTCTGAGAATGTAACATATCACATCTAAAATTGAATGATAAACTAAAATGAGCTTAACTCTTGGAAACTAGGTGACCTTGGAGCAAGAACCGAGAGCTCACATATCCCACAATGAAATCGACAATAGTCAAACACAAGAAAATAGTACTTTTCCTGCAAATGGATTTCTTTCAGACGAGAGAATTTTTCATGAAGGAAGAAGAAAGTGATGAAGTAAACCTTTGTTCTTGAGTTGATAAACGGGTATGAAGTTCATAAAGGACCCCTCTCCACGTTAAACTAGTAAATGTATGGTTTCTATTTCACAACAGTTTAACTAAATGTAGCTGTTTCAAACATGGGAGACAACTCCACAGGACAAATGCCATATACATGTAGGGGAGAGAACTCTGAATATTCCAACCTAACACATATAGTCAGCTAAACTTGATTCAATTCTGGGGGACTGTGACCTTGACATTTGACAAATTGATGTAGGTCTCCTCTTCGCCATGCGAGTAAGGTATCTGATACCATTCCATACCTTGAAACTAGAGATATCGCGTGGATGAATGGACAGAACGCAACATCCCATTACATGATCTCGTCTTCGACAGGCATATGAAAATGTGACTTAATGATTTCCTGATTTTGGGGTCACAGTGACCTTGACCTTTGACCTTAACTTTGGTGCATGACACATCGTCTTCCGTCAATGTATCAATGGACACAAAAAAATCACGATTTTTATGAATTTCATGATTTTGGGGGTCACCGTGACCTTGATATTCGGCCTTGACCTACATTTTGGTACGTGACACATCATGTCCCCGTAATGTATTTACTGACAAAAAAAAAAGTACTTTTCAAAGATTTCTTGATTCTGGAGTCACAGTGAATGACCTAAATTTTGGTACATGACAAACCATCTCCCCGTAATTTTCTCAATGGACACAAAAAATCAAGATTTTTAACAATTTCACAATTTTGGGGTCACAGTGACCTTGACATTTGACCTTGACCTACATTTTAATATGTGACACATTGAGTCCCCCTAATGTATCTACTGACACAAAAAAATGTTATTTTTAATAATTTCCTGATTTTTGGGTCACAATGACCTTTGACCTTCGACCTTGACCTATATTTTGATATGCAACACTTCATTTCCCCTATTGAATCCACTCACAAAAAATTAGAAATTTATGATTTCCTGATTTTTCATTCACACTGACCTTTGACCTCTGACCTCGACCTACATTTGGCATGCAACACATCGTTTCCCCCTAGGGCATCCACTCGCCAAAAATTAGAACTGTAGATGGAAAACTATCAATGATCAATGATTTCCTGATTTTTAGGCAACAGTGACCTTTGACCTCTGACCTCGACCTGAATTTCGGTACGCGACACATCATCTCCACCTGATGTATCCATTCACAAAAACTTGCAACTGTGGATAGAAAACATCCAGAGATATAGACCGGACACGAACACTTCACTGATTTCCTGTTTTCAGGCCATGACCTTTGACCTCTGACCGCGACCTTCATTTTTGTACGCGACACATCGTCTCTCCGTAGGGTATCCACTCACCAAAAATTGGAACTGTAAATAGAAAACTGTTCCAGATATAGACCGGACACGGGGGACGGACAGACGGACGGACAGACGGACGGAAACCGCCATCACATAATACGTCCGCCTTTTTGGCGGGCGTATAAAAATTGTTGAAAACGACGCTAAATCCTACTCATTTGTCCAACACAATTCATCAGCTTTGAATTGCATGGTTAGGAAATAAACAACTTCATGTTTACCAAAGCCAAGCATTTTATTTCGAAAAATATAAGAAATTTTTACAAATATCACAAGGTGTATACTATATCTCACAGAAATTTGGGGAATCCATAGAGTACATACCTGTTCACTCATAATGGGAGTGGGGTAAAACAAAAGTAGTATTTTGGTCCTATGAACAAAATATTTATTAGCACACAAAAACGGAAGTGGGGGTTAAGAAATAACAATTTTGAAGCGAACATTGAATGTACTTTATTGATGTCCCCTTTATAAAGTACAGGTTACAGCAGTATATTTATAGTAATGAGATGACTGTTAACAATATAGTTTCAATAACCAATATATATATATATAAAATTGTATCATATAGTTATAGTTCATGTCTTTCCTTCAATGCCCAATACCATACTTAAATCCTGAACTTGTTTCTATTTCAGTTCTATGACGAATGAGATTTTATTTTGAAGTCCCTGGACAGATCTTAAAATTCCTCATTCAATGATATGTCAACAGAATGTCATAATTCATGGAACTATACATGCAGTATCTTATATTTGTTCATCAAATATTTCAATGTATTTCAATAGTTCACATTATTCTACACAATTTCTTAACATTTTGAAGAAGATTTTTTTTTTGTAGTTTGAAAAGGAGTATGTACTACGGAGAAACTCATCAAAATACAAAAGAAGGCTGTTTCACTGGACATGAATGTTGGGGTACAAATCACTATCCTCTGCAATGTACATGTAAATATCAAAGATCCTGAATACTCAGTACATACATGTACATACACAGTCAAGTCTGAATTATTATACATATCCCACCAATGAGATCTAAACAACACAGTGTATGTCTCCATACATTGTATATCTTATAATGTAACATGAATCATGGACCCAACACAACTCAATGCTACATGCTGCTGGTGATACCATGCAGCCTTCGCAAATAAGAAACCAGCTTGACCAAAAATTCTGTGGCATTTAAATAACTCACGTTCAACACCATGTTAAAAATTCCCGAGGTGAACTGATTTTGCGTCAGCATTCACCTCGGTAATTGCTGAATGCTGTGGTTGTTTTTGAGGGCTGCCAGGATATCTTGAGGGGTGGTTCGCTTTCGCTTCAAGAGGGCACAATGGGGGATTCGATGTATGAGAAAAAGGGGCACATTGGGGGTTCGCTACTGTATGCAAATGACATTTGTATGAGAAAAAATACTATTTTTTCCAAAAGGGGGGTTTTCCCAAACCCACAAAACCTCCCTTGGCCACTGGCTTGCCCAGAGGCCTCTCGGAAAGGAAATTCCCCTTGACGAAACCCATATGGCATCCAACTAACCCAAATTCTGGTAATTGTGTATTTCTTCTACTACAGGATTTACCATGCCAATGCTAAATGCTCTGGTTTTATCGCAAAATTTGTGGGTGATCCACCTGCGATAGGGTGATAGATTTATCAGGGTAATTGCCACACTATTTGAGAGGGATGTTCAATTTAGCTGTTGTATCATTTGATACAGAGAAATCTCATTACAGATTCGACATACACAACCAACTATTGTACAGCTATAATTTTGAGAATGTACAACCTAAAATGGGTGATATATGGCCAATAAAAACAAAGAGTATATACTAGCATCCTTCACTTCTCACCCATTTACACTTTACTCCACATTATTTTATTAACCCACATTTTATTCCGCAACATTATTATGGTATTTACTCCACATTCTCTGTCTCACATTACATTTACAGTACTTCGCTCCACTTTCTTCATATCTTTATTCCACGTTAGTTTACTCAACTTATTTCATCCGTCATGCTATTTATTCCACATTAGTCCACATTCTTCATATTCCATACCGGTACGCATTATTCTACTCCACATTTTTCATATGTACTCCACATTATTCTACTCCACATTCTTCATATTTACTCCACATCATCTTACTCCGTCAGGGCTTTAAATTACCCCCTTGATACAACGTTAAACGTGTAACATTGTGTTCAAATTAGGATGCGCCCATTGAAATTACTGAGCAAAAAAAAAAATAATACTAAAAATTCTTTAAAAAAAAAGAAGAAAAAAAAATTTACATATTTTTTCTGCATTGAGAATCAATGTTCAGTTATGTTCCAGAGACTCCTCATCAACCATGTGTCAACAGTTAAGCCTCATATTCAACTCAAAGCCTACCAATTTTTCCAGAATTCGGGGACTTTGAATATTTTCGCTAATTTGGCTGCATTTCCCTGCCTAAAAAAATTTTGCCATGCCGAATAGAGGGTGTGCCCAAATTAGGGGATCTAAACCCTGTCCACATTCTGTATTATGTCTATTCTCCACATTGACTTCACTCCACATTTATATAGTGCACAATTTGTATTATATTATCTGATTATCCATGTCAATGTTATGGACAACTCATATTATGGATCCATTACGATAATCCCCCTAACAATTCAATCACAGGAAGTGAAAGTTCCAACCATAAAATCAAATTCATGCATAGACATGTAATCCATTAAATTTTCTTCTTTATTTCAATGATCAAAGATATCAAAGGTGATCAAATTTATTAGAACTACTGATTGAATTTTGATAGGGGGATTGAATTATTAGAGGGATTGCCATGGCATTATGGCATGTGACGCAGCGTCAAGAATGGAGACATTTCAATGATTTGCCAGCCAGACGAGAATATTGCCAAACTGTCAAATGAATTTGTTACAGGATTCACAAGACGAAACATTTGCTTATGTCCTATATACAAGAAAAAAATTGGTTACAACTATTTCTTACAATATGATTGCTGGTATCGATAACACCAACTTTATAAAATGTACCCAATATTATATTTACAAGATATACAAAATGGAATTTTTATATAAAAGAAAGACATATAAAATGTTTATAAATCTGCACGATTATAACTGTGCCTAACACCATTCTCATCTTCGAGTTGACCCAGATTGTATAGCAGCATCATAAGGTGGTGGTTGTTCCGGCCCATCGTAGTAACGGCCTTGAGCTGCAGGGCGATGTTGACCTGGATATATAGGCTGACCTTGACCTTGTGGTGGAGTTTGCCCCCACCCAGACTGACCACCACCTAGTCCTCCGGGTCCTAGGGGTGGGGCTGTTGCCTCGGTGATAGTAGGGGACTGAGGAGTAGGGTTGAGCGTGTATGGCAGTGGTACCCCGGTCCCGTAAGATGGCCTTGATGTTGGAGGTCGGTGACCCTGGTGGTAGTTAACAGAGCCCAAGGCATGGGGGTCATGAGTGTTGGCTTGGCTGTATTCCTGCGTTTTCGACGCCGAGGCTCCACAGGCTGGGTGAGATTCAGATGACACCTCAGAATTGTAACAGTCCCCACATTGTATGATGAAGAGAATAGCCAATACACAGAAGGCCACTGACCCAACAACGGTACACATTAACACTGTAACATTACTAAAAGGTACGAGACTGGATTCATCTGAAAGAGACAATTAAATAACGTTTGGTGATGCTTGGGAACCCCCTTAATGTTTAAAATTTTAGGTTGGGCAGCCCCGCTTATCTTGAATATGTCGGTTACTTGCACATGTAGCTCCCCCTATAATCACATGAGAATAATTATAGAGTTCATTTTGTTATCCCATGAGCTGCAGGTTGTTGATATGTTTAATGCAATTATGCAAATGGCAAGTGATTATGCTAAAAATGGTCACACCTTCTGAAATATGACGGTGACCCAATATCCACAGCCCTTGGTCTCACAATACTTTATACAAGAGGGTGTCGCGTACAATGTAATGCAATATTTTCCCAATTATGATTCGGAGCATATTCAAAGGGCTCAGAGCCTACTTTCATATATCAGGATTCATAGAATTAAAACATGAGGGTTAGACTCACAGAACCCCTCGGCTTCCCCCAAGCATATAAGAAATATGCGGAGAATGTGCAACATACTATGGCTAGATACTAATCATCCAGAGTTGATATACTTTTTAGAGAATATCATCAATTCTGCAGATATAACAGCTACATTCAAGAATATATATTACAAAATTCTATCTAGATTAATACACAAAAAAGGGTCACAACTCTGTAAAGTAAGGGCTGAGACGAATAATTTTTTGTAGACTTGTAGAATACAAGTAGATAAAGAAGTTTCTAAAATTTGGTAGCTGTATTGAGCACAGTTCTTCAGATACAACTGTTTACATTCAAGCATATCCAAGATTAATACACCCAAAAAGGGGCATAACTCCATGAAATAAGGGCCGAGACGATGCTTTTTTTGTACGCTTCTAGAATACAACTAGATGAAAAAGTTTCCAAAATTTAGCAGATGTACCAAACACGGATAGATCTGCAGATGTAACTTGTACATTCTACTACAGACCACAAAATCGGAGATTTTTACATCCAAAATGAGCATAACTCCATAAAATATGGACTGAGACCACTAATTTTTGTGTAGGCATCTAGACTACAACTGGATAAAAAAGAGCCCAAGGTGCTTCAATATACTTCAAATTTAAAGGTTGTTTAATAGCCTTGATTCCAATTGGTAGCTAGCAATCCAAAGAAAGGTCTACAATTTCGTGCTTCTGAGAATGTAACATATATCACATCTTAGACTGAATGATAAACTAAAATGAGCTTAACTCTTGGTAACAAGTTGACCTTGAATCAAGAGTCAAGAGCTCACATATCCAATACTGAAATCGACAATAGTCAAACACAAGAAAATAGTAGTTTTCCTGCAAATGGATTCCTTTCAGGCGAGAGAATTTTTCATGAAGGAAGAAGAAAGTGATGAAGTAAACATTTGTTCTTCAGTTAAAAAACAGGTATGAAGTTCATAAAGGACCCCTCTCCCCGTTACATGTAAATTAGTAAATGTGTGGTTAATTTCACAACAGTTGAACTAAATGTAGCTGTTTCAAACATGGGAGACAACTTCACAGGACAAATGCCAGATACATGTACATGTACGGGAGAGAACTCTGAATATTCCAACCTACATGTAACACATACACTGTAGAGTCAGCTAAACTTGATTCAGTTTTGGGGCACTGAAGATCAAATTTTGACAAATTGATCTCAAAATGTATGGGTCCTCTTTACCTTGAAACTACAGATATCGCATGGACAACAAATGTTAATGGATGAATGGACAGAATGCAACATCGCATTATACGACTTCGTCCTCGACAGGCATATGAAAATGTGACTTTTAATGATTTCTTGATTTTGGGGTCACAGTGACCTTGATCTTTGACCCACATTTTGGTATGAAACACATCACATCCCTTTAATGTATCTACTTGCAGAAATAAGTTATTTTTAATGATTTCCTGATTTTGGGGTCACAGTGACCTTAACCTTGACCTAAATTTTGGTACACGACACATCGTCTTCCCTCAATGTATCAATGGACACAAACAAATCATGATTTTTATGAATTTCATGATTTTGAGGGTCAGTGACCTTGACTATTGACCTTGACCTAAATTTTGGTACTTGAATGACAAACCGTCTCCCCGTAATTTCTCAATGGACACAAATAATCATGATTTTTAACAATTTCACGATTTTGGGGCCACAGTGACCTTGACCTACATTTTGGTATGTGACACATCGTGTCCCACTAATGTATCTACTGACACAAAAAATTGTTATTTTTAGTAATCTCTTGATTTTGGGGTCACAGTGACCTTTGACCTTGACCTAATTTTTGGCATGCGACACTTCATTTC
>JAVTVY010016508.1:0-63121 GCA_036873755.1 Hanleya hanleyi | reverse complement strand
AAATTATGCACCTAGCGAAACAGATGTACCCTAAAAACACTGCCTTTGTTCGGGAAGCCTTTGAAGATGCCACCCAGGAGGCCCACGGCTACCTGCTCATCGACTCGAAACAAGGGACACCCTCGGCACTTCGATTGCAGACCCACATATTTCCGGTGAGTTCCAGACGGTGTACACGCCCAAATAAAAGAACAAGACAGAGCACCCTAGCACTCACTTCCTCATCATGTCTGCGCGGATACGAAAGCACGCACCGGCGCTCCGCATGTTACGCAGCGCGCCACCGGATGTGGACCGGGCCCTGGTGCGCGGAGCGGACGCGGCATTGGTATGTTGTTTGTGTAAAGTCGCTCATAATGTGTTAAAAGGTAATGTTCCACTCAGTTCTCTGAAGAAAGGGAAATTGCAACGGGACAAGGCGGGTCTCCGAACGCTGGTGAAGAACACGAGTTTAAAGAAAAGAAACAGCTGTGACAGAAAGGTGGATTTCTCGGGGCACTACTCGCACCATTAGCAGCCTCCGTACTGGGACCACTGGTAGGGTCCATATTCGGTGGAGCACGCTAACACAATCATGGAACATACGAAAAAATGATGCTGGTCGAACCTCGACTGTTACAAAGTTTGCAATCCCCCTACCCTGTCCCTGCCACGGTACAACAGCTTCAGTCCCTCGATGAAGAGATGAATAGTATACTCCAACGCCGACTGCCCGATCACGAGAAAATTCAACTCTACCATCAGACGCTGAAGCGCTACAAGACGTTTATGGATCAATATAGGGGTGGTCCAGCATCACCACCACCACCACCCTCATCACCCTCATCATCATCATCACCTCAGCTCGAAAATGAAGTGTTGGCCAGCGTCCCTAAGGCGTTCAAGACCAAGGCCCGTTTGGACCGGGTGAAACAGAATCCTGATATGAGCTGGACCCACCAGGGGGAACTGCTTATTCTAAACCAAGTGGTGACACTCTAATCCACCGGGTTGGGAAGCCTTTGCTCAAGAGTTGAAAGACACACACGTCCCTCGAGAATTGGCGGGGAATTTTCAACGCTGGCTGTGGCTGCAGCAGATACGTCGACAGGAACCTGGGCAGGAACCCTCACCCTTGACACCTCTAGCACCCCCCAAAACACCCTCACGGTCACGTGCCCGGTCTATTTTATCCCACTGGAACAGAGGCTCTCCACCGGCCTCTCCACGTTCACTTCGAACTTCACCTCGAACTCTATCACGCCGGTCCAGACGCACAAGAAAGGAAACTTACGGTTGGAACTGCGTTTCGCAGTAGCTCTACCCCATACCATTAACGCGATTTGCTACGCCGAGTTTGATAATGTCATCACAGTGGATCAGCAAAGAAACGTCCTGTGTGACTACGCCAGCTAGGGTCATGGATACAGAGCAGCTCATTACCGTACTCCAGCGGGATCCCCGGGTACCATTTCGAGGTGTGTTTCCACGCAATGTCTTTCCCATCACCCCATCCACCTCTGCGGCCTACATCCTGAATACAGACCCTCACACTCGACCGGGTGAACATTGGGTGGCTGGATACGTGAGCGCCCTGGGCCAAGGAGAATACTTTGATTCCCACGGACTTGCACCCGTTCATTCCGATTTGACCCAGTTCATGGACGAATCTACTACAGTCTGGCGCTGGAAAACTAAAAGATTACAAGGACTCTTGAGTAGTGTATGCGGACAGTACTGTGTGTTACTGTCATAGTCCCAGCAGACAAAGCTCCGAATAATATAATATTCATATGTAAATATTACTATTACCAGGTGCTGGTTAAAGAATTGAGTGTAGACATACCTTCATCAAAGACGTCTACTTACTCCCAAACTGCATTTACTCTGGAAGATTTATTTAACAATCACAAAAAGTTTCTCAGGGAAAGAGGTATTTGTCTTCCAACCAATCATAACGACATACCAAAATATACTGGACTCCCAAAATGCATAAATCACCATACAAAGCTAGATTCATAGCTGGTTCTAGAAGCTGCACCACCAAGCTTCTTTCAACCCTATTGACGAGGGCCCTTCAGGAGGTAAAAGCATTTTGGGAAAGGTATTGCGCCACTATTTCTAAGAACTCTGGCGTTGAATGTATGTGGATATTGAAAAACTCAAAATGTCTTACGGAAGAACTTGATGCTAAAGGTCACATACCGTACAGACATGTATCCACATGGGATTTCTCGACTCTCTATACTACAATCCCTCATCAGGACCTTATTGACCGTCTAAGTTCATTAATAGTATCTGTGTTCAAGAAAACTGATCGTAGATATATTAATGTCGGAAGCCATAAAGCATTCTTTAGCTCGACTACATACAAGAGATATCATTCATGGGATGTTTCTTTGTTTATAGAGTTGCTTGAATTTCTCATTAAAAATATCTATGTGAAATTTGGCAACACAATATATCAGCAGCATATAGGTATTCCAATGGGTACTAATTGTGCACCCCTGTTGGCTGACCTGTATCTGTTCTCTTATGAATATGACTATATGCAGGCGCTTTCAAAAACCGATCCATTCAAAGCCCGTTCCTTCTCATTCACCAAACGCTATATAGACGATCTTCTCGCTGTGGATAATCGCTATATAAATGACGCAGTGAAGGATATATATCCACCTTCACTGGATTTGAAGGAAACTACAGATAGCCCTACAGGCACATCTTATTTAGATCTCTATCTCTATAAAAATGAAGCGGGCATTCTCTCTCGTCGACTTTATGACAAAAGAGATGATTACAATTTCGACATCGTAAACTATCCCTTTCTGGATAGTAATATTCCAGTGGGACCTGCATATGGCGTATACATATCTCGCTTAGTAGCATTTGCTAGATCCTGTGTTAAATGTGATGATTTTAATCAACGTCACAAAACATTGTTGCAGAAACTTATAAAACAGGGCTATTCCACCAAGCGCCTCCACTCAAAGTTTCTCAAATTTGGCGATACATATCGCATGCTGATAGCAAAATACGAACGTAGCGTGCAAGATCTATGGCGCTACGTTTCGTAACTTGTGTCTAATTCCGCTTAACCCGGGGCTAGGGGCCGTATGAACCCATGTACTTCAAGATCCTCATGGTACTCATATGAACAGTCACAATCAAAGCGTGACTGAGATACATCTTTTTTTTTAGATGACGACTCTATAACGAATATTATGGATTAAGAATACTGATCAGCGATACGGATTTGATATTTTTGGAACATCATGATGTCTTGCCGGCATCATTGAAAACTGTTGACCGCTTCTCTCTTGCAGGAAACAAGCCTAGGTTTATGTATACTATGATTGTCCTTTTGAATTTGGTGCTAATACTGTTATGTGGAAAATGGAATAGGTCTTTGGATTATGGACGCGGATATTCTCTAATGGACGACGGCTGGATTATGAATGACGGACTAGACGCTTGTAATTTTATCTCACTCACCGGAGTAGAGGACATTCTATGCAAACGATCGTACAGATGTTTGTTATTATTCTCAAGCCGAAGACCGTGATGTCTTAGTGTACGACTGGGCTGCCTCTCGTTTTAATGTTCATGTCTCATTTCTCTGGTTGTCTTAATTTCCTCCGCGCGGTGTTCTTATTGTTTGTTGTGCTGACGTTGTTGTTCTGACGTTCATTGATATTTAATAAAAAATTCATGAAAACACAAGTGACGTTTTGACTTTTTTATTCAGGTGAATAAGAATGTATAGAATATGTACATAGAATGTCAACAATACAGTAGGTGTGTAAAAAAACTGTCAGGAGTAGGATTCGGACCCACGACCTGCATTGCGCAGACCAGCACTTAGGACTGGCGCCTTAGACCACTCGGCCATCCTGAATTTTACACTTATAGTTTTCACTCGTATCATGAGAAGTATATCAAAAGTCATAGTTTCACAAGTCCAGGTAGGTGGTACTGACTCCATCGGGAAGGACTTTCGCTTTGGGGTAAAAGAGAGTGAAAGCATTCCGTTGCTGAATGTACGTCCGCATCTGGTGGTTGACTACTCGGAATCCTCTTAGTGCCACTCGCACTGGGCTGGCTTTGGAGCACGTCCAGGTAGAGGGCTTTGTTAATGGCCGGGTCGCGCCGGTTAACCCCTTTGCAGCTGAACTTGTTGTTTTCGCCTCCACCGTAACAATAGTACGTCTTGGACGACAGGGCAATCATGGCATCACCACTCCACTCTAACTTAAATAACCCCGGAGTCCGCTTGTCGTACTGGTAATGGTCTTTTTTCGGTAGCCACTGGTCCCGTTCCGCCTCATACTGTGCGCGTAGTTCGGGTTTGACGAGTGACTCCCAATCCGCATTAGGCACAGCCGTGTACATCTCCATCAATTGCCAGTCTGATGGATTGAAATACACACCCATGAAATCGTATAAAAATTGGAGCATTCTCAGCTTGGCCACCTGGTATACCATACATCCAATTTGGAGCGGTAGGTTGTAACGCGTGGTCTTTTTAGCTCGTCATCGATGACGTCGACGGACCGAAACAGTGGCGAGTTGATCTTTTTGAGCGCTTGTGGAGTAGTGCAGATATTCACGTTCACGTGCTTGTCTTGGTTGGTGACGGTTTTCCCATAGTAGCCATTGCCCGTCAGTTTCCAGGATTCACCGATAATGGCCTATAATGGATATATATCCACCTTCACTGGATTTGAAGGAAACTACAGATAGCCCTACAGGCACATCCTATTTAGATCTCTACAAAAATGAAGCGGGCATTCTCTCTCGTCGACTTTATGACAAAAGAGATGAATACAATTTCGACATCGTAGCCTTACGGGAACGGGACCGCTGGAAGTTACCATTGAAAACAAAGATACGGCCTACCTGGATTTAGCCCATACGTACTTTTACGTGAAAACCAAAGTGGTGAAAGGAGACGGGACGGACATCGACAACGATGCGGCCGTAGCCCCTGTGAATCTCTGGCTGCACTTGATGTTCCAACAGGTGGATATCAGTCTGAACGATAAACTCATCAGTACGTCCACTAATACGTAACCGTACCGAGCCTACGTCGAAACGCTGTTGTCGTACGGAGATGCGAAAAACACACTGTACTACAGGGATACGACCGGTGAAATGGATACCACCGCCATTGTAAATACGGGGTTCGCGCAACGCAAGAGGTTTACAGCCGGTAGCAGGTCCGTCAATATGATTGGCCGACTGCACGCCGACCTGTTCCTGCAAGACCGCTACCTGATGAATCCATCAAGATCAAGTCGATCCGTTTCCCACCCACCTTCGCCTTGATGGCAGCCGGAGATGCCCCCAATTACAAGATCACCATAGAAGATGCACCCCTGTTTGTCCATACCGTGGATTTGCAACAGGGGGTGTTGCAAGGAAGCCTTATCGAAAAAACCAGCCCTGTACCCCATCCGACGCGTACAGACCAAGGTGTTCTCTGTGCCAGCGGGTACGATGATGGCCAATCGTGAAAATTTATTTCTAGGAGATCTGCGTAAACGTCTGACCCTGGCGTGTGTCATCAACACCAGCTTCAATGGGGACTTGGATGAGAATCCGTTCCACTTTCAACATTTCAACATCAACTTTGTGGCACTGCACGTGGCTGGACATCAAATCCCAGCCCGTCCGTTACAACCGGATTTTGGTAACAACCAATATGCGCGGAGCTATCTGAACCTGTTTACAGCCACAGGACAAAACAATCAGGACGAAGGAAATACCATCACTCGACGAGACTTTGCGCGTGGGTACAACTTGTTCGCCTTCGACCGCACCCCTACACTGGAAGACGATCATCAGCTGGCCTTGCACAAGAAAGGAAACTTACGGTTGGAACTGCGTTTCGCAGTAGCTCTACCCCATACCATTAACGCGATTTGCTACGCCGAGTTTGATAACATCATCACAGTGGATCAGCAAAGAAACGTCCTGTGTGACTACGCCAGCTAGAGTCATGGATACAGAGCAGCTCATTACCGTACTCCAGCGGGATCCCCGGGTACCCTTTCGAGGTGTGTTTCCACGCAATGTCTTTCCCACCACCCCATCCACCTCTGCGGCCTACATCCCGAATACAGACCCTCGCATTCGACCGGGTGAACATTGGGTGGCTGGATACGTGAACGCCCTGGGCCAAGGAGAATACTTCGATTCCTACGGACTTGCACCCGTTCATTCCGATTTGACCCAGTTCATGGACGAATCTAATACAGTCTGGCGCTGGAAAACTAAAAGATTACAAGGACTCTTGAGTAGTGTATGCGGACAGTACTGTGTGTTTTATCTCACTCACCGGAGTAGAGGACATTCTATGCAAACGATCGTACAGATGTTTGTTATTATTCTCAAGCCGAAGACCGTGATGTCTTGGTGTACGACCGGGCTGCCTCTCGTTTTAATGTTCATGTCTCATTTCTCTGGTTGTCTTAATTTCCTCCGCGCGGTGTTCTTATTGTTTGTTGTTCTGACGTTGTTGTTCTGACGTTCATTGATATTCAATAAAAAATTCATGAAAACACAAGTGACGTTTTGATTTTTTTATTCAGGTGAATAAGAATGTATAGAATATGTACAAAGAATGTCAACAATACAGTAGGTGTGTAAAAAAAACTGTCAGGAGTAGGATTCGGACCCACGACCTGCATTGCGCAGACCAGCACTTAGGACTGGCGCCTTAGACCACTCGGCCATCCTGAATTTTACAGTTATACTTTTAACTCGTATCATGAGAAGTATATCAAAAGTCATAGTTTCACAAGTCCAAGTACGTGGTACTGACTCCATCGGGAAGGACTTTCGCTTTGGGGTAAAAGAGAGTGAAAGCATCCCGTTGCTGAATGTACGTCCGCATCTGGTGGTTGACTACTCGGAATCCTCTTAGTGCCACTCGCACTGGCCTGGCTTTGGAGCACGTCCAGGTAGAGGGCTTTGTTAATGGCCGGGTCGCGCCGGTTGACACCTTTGCAGCTGAACTTGTTGTTCTCAGCTTGGCCACCTGGTATACCATACATCCAATTTGGAGCGGTAGGTTGTAACGCGTGGTCTTTTTAGCTCGTCATCGATGACGTCGACGGACCGAAACAGTGGCGAGTTGATCATTTTGAGCGCTTGTGGAGTAGTGCAGATATTCACGTTCACGTGCTTGTCTTGGTTGGTGACGGTTTTCCCATAGTAGTCATTGTCCGTCAGTTTCCAGGATTCACCGATAATGGCCTATAATGGATATATATCCACCTTCACTGGATTTGAAGGAAACTGCAGATAGCCCTACAGGCACATCATATTTAGATCTCTATCTCTACAAAAATGAAGCGGGCATTCTCTCTCGTCGACTTTATGACAAAAGAGATGATTACAATTTCGACATCGTAAACTATCCCTTTCTGGACAGTAATATTTCAGTGGGACCTGCATATGGCGTATACATATCTCGCTTAGTAGCATTTGCTAGATCCTGTGTTAAATGTGACGATTTTAATCAACGTCACAAAACATCGTTGCAGAAACTTATAAAACAGGGCTATTCCACCAAGCGCCTCCACTCAAAGTTTCTCAATTTTGGCGATACATATCGCATGCTGATAGCAAAATACGAACGTAGCGTGCAAGATCTATGGCGCTACGTTTCGTAACTTGTGTCTAATTCCGCTTAACCCGGGGCTAGGGGCCGTATGAACCCATGTACTTCAAGATCCTCAACAGTCACAATCAAAGCGTGACTGAGATACATCATTCTTTAAATGACGACTTTACAACGAATATTATGGATTAAGAATACTGATCAGCGATACGGATTTGATATTTTTGGAACATCATGATGTCTTGCCGGCATCATTGAAAACTGTTGGCCGCTTCTCTCTTGCAGGAAAGAAGTCTATGTTTATGTATACTATGATTGCCTTTTTGAATTTGGTGCTAATACTGTTATATGGAATATGGAATAGGTTTGGATTATGGACGCGGATATTCTCTAATGGACGACGGCTGAATTATGAATGACGGACTAGACGCTTGTAACCTACTGGGATCTTTATCGACGGGCAGACGTCACAGTGTTGGCATGCCCTGCAAAGCAGGCGTTCGGTACATACTGTATGACTTTGTACACTCGCGGCACTTCGAGGCCGTGGCTCATGTACCTCTGTAATAGAGGGGTGCCCAGCAATATTTTTCCCCCACATGCTCCCAATCAACATGCGTCGAGGTCGAGGCAGGCAGTGGTGTTGCTCAGCATAGGCCCCCATGATGTCTCCAAGGTCATCCCGACTCACCAGCGGGTTTTTAAAGATGGGTGGGCACTGGGCGAATATTGGCTTGAGAGTGTCGGGAACATGCAGGTCGCATTTCACAAAGCCGTAGAGGTCCCCGGAACGAACGGCGTCGAAAATTGTGGCAGGGTCAGGAGTCGCCGGCGACTGAGGGGGTACTCTCGCGCTTTAAGGAAGTCGCGTAAGGGTTGTACGGCCTGGCACATGGTGTGAAATTCACACTCCCACAACTCCAACTCTTTGACGTATTCTCCGTTCTCCACCACTTCTGTCCGTAGTTCTTTTGCAGATTTCCCGCGTCGTTCGTTGAAGCGTCCAGCGCTGAAATGGCATTCGTGTTCTACCCACAAGGGCAAACCCATCGACGGGGAGTCGACGATCTCCTATCCGCTTCTTTGTGGCGTTGGTTTTATGTCGTATAGAAATTCCCCGTCGATAGGCTTCCCAGTCCAACCACTGGTCAGCGAGATGTTTGTACGGCGTACGTTGAGGTAGGAAATGCTGGCATTCCGCCTACCAGCGCGTATAATGTCCGCTTGAGATGGGTTGGGCGAGGGACCACAGATACAGGGCATTGGCATCAAATTCAATGATTTTGGCACAGGGTTTCCCACCTCGAAGCGTTGTGACGGCCTTCTCGTGGTAGCGATGAAAAATAAGGCTGGACCCGCCGACGATGTTCTGCTTTAAACAATCATGCATGTCCTCGTCTTTTTGTGGAATGAGAGAAAAGTAGGTGGAGCAATCTTGAAAAAGATGGCGAAGAGCAAGACCCGGTAAACTCAAGCACTCCTTGAATATGTCGACGTGCATTTGATCCCGAAAGAGTTGGACCATTTTCTCGGCCGCTTCGAGGAATGGAACGACATCTAAGTTGTTATAATACACCAGGAAATCCCGCAAGGTCTGCATGTGTTGGTCGTTCCATACCTGCTGTAGTTCCTGGTACGTTTCTTCCTAACATTCCACCTGCTTCAGATCGTCGAAGAATGCGTCCCGGGGTGGCAACTGTGTTTCCTCCAAGTGGTCGAGCGTCGACATATACGTGTAAGGGAACCTCCCTTTGTTTTGTGCACAGTCATAGGCCTTCACCCACTGAGCATAGCTATAATTGGGAGCTAGGTAGTTGCGTACATCCAGAAAATGGAGTGACATGGTGGTGAGGGCCATATGATTATGGATCTTTTTGATGACGGACTTGATGGAATTGGACTGGGCCAAGTGAGGGTAGAAAAATTCCTTCACCATGTTGAGATCGTATCGACCCGAATTGAAGCCGAGGACGGGTAACTGCCCTAGGTATTGTAGGAATCGGGCTTTCAATTTCTCCGCATACGGCTTTGATTAAGGTACATCCTGCGGCTGAATGTCCTGCATCTCCGGCTCCGACTCTTCATCGTCGCTGAAGGACACACCAGGTGTAGGTATACGATCGTCGAGTAGGTCCAGTACGTCCTGAAACTTGGACACCAACAGTTCTGCACTGGCCGCACTGACTTCCTCTAAATATACCATCATGCGGGTAATCAGGTCATGGGAGTCCCCGGTGGACACGAAACATACGGGCGCAGCGACATAACCGGGCACGTTGGTGGAAATGCTGACACTCAGGGGAATATGGCGCTGCGTCCACTGCGTTTTGGCTGAGAAAATGTCCATGGGTTGCAAAATCGCCTCAAAATCGTAACACGCCCGGTATGGAAAATAGTGGTATGACAAGACCCTCATCAGCCAGCTCTTCGAAAATAGTAGGCGTGTTATGGTACACACCAGCAGGAAATTTCCGTTTCACAGTGTTGTCACAACTTGGTGAACACGCGATGGCATTGAGTACAACTGTAGGACTGGGCGTACAGGCTCATATCGTAGATCAGGGAAAAATGACTCACCCCGCCGTTGTCGAATACATTGATTTTCATCGTAGAGGCATACCGTTCTGTTGAGCGATGAACCAATTCAGTCACAAATGTGTCACCGTCCTCCTCCTCCTTCGGTAGTAAACGGTATACAAAGATATTCACCTGGAAAAGCGATTCCACGACATCCAAATACTTAAATGGCACTCCCCGGAACCGTCGCGGGTCTATGTCTTGTGCCTCTATATACTCTTCCCAATAAACATCTACCACCCTGTCACAAGCCTTGGGATCACACTGGTCCAAATGAACGGCCAAACACCGAAACAGACATTTCCGGTCTTTGTAGGACCCATGGTAGCATCTCGTTAACGCATACAGTCCTTTTCGACGGAGCAGCCAAGACGGCAGAATGACGGGAGAGCCGATGGGGTGATCTCTCACTTTGGTCATGAAAAATGTGACGTTCGTCACCATTTCTACAGTCCATTTGGTGTTGAGACGTTGCAACCGGGCCCATTCCAAAGGATCCAATTAGTGAGTTGGTCGATGTGTGGCTCCAGAGAAATAGCATCCGTCACCGTGAACGGTTGGTCAAACACATAGGTATTATTACTGGAGTAATAATACCGTAACTGGTCCGTCTCTTCGTGCCGTAAGATTTACCCAAATATCATATTCAACTTGAAGGCTGTAACTTGGTCTGTAAAAATGCTCTCGGCGTAGATAGGAAGATGCGTGAGGTCCTCCAACCGGAAATTATACAAGTCCAATAGGCGACGGTGACGGTGGAAACAATGGCGTATGGTGTTCCAGTGGCGTCGGTACAACGCACTCACAGGTTGGTCTTCGGGCAAGGCTTCAGCCGGAGGCGCTCATGGATTCATTGGAAAATGTTCTCCACGTCTCATGCTATCGGTCACACCTGGTCAGGCAGGTAGGCAGGCTCCACTGGTCAGGCAAGTAGCTCCTCTCCTCAGGTAGGCTCAGGCTGGTCAGGTAGGCTCAGGCTGGTCAGGTCAGGTCAAGTAGGCAGGCCAATGAATGAAGCAATGCCATGAAAATTCGACTTTTATACACCTACATAGAAGGCCCCGGATGTACAAGAACCCGTATGTACCCGGATGTAAAGAAGTCCTCGGCTGTACAGACCCGGATGAATGGGAATACCCCACATACAGCTCACTACATGCATTGCTATTATTCAATTATACACAAATAACCCCGAGGACTCGGATATAGGTCAACCATAAATACCCGGCTGTAACAACCCACTGGGAAACCCGAATGGGGAAAGGTCCCGGATTTACCCGTATGTAAGGATAAAACAGACAAGGACCCGGCTGAATGGAAAAACCCCACATACAGGTCAGTACATGCATTCTTATCACAAGAACCCGTATGTAAAACCCCGACGACCCACATATAGGTCAACCAACCCTACCCAGGTCACGCCCGATTCACGCAGATCGGAAGTGACGTCATACTTGCGCAGAACTCCTGCTCACACCACTTTCGGTTTCTCGCGCATGCGCACTGGCACCAATTCAACGTTAAATGCCCTTTGTATACTACTGGCAATGTATCCACAATTGCCAAATTTGTCTTGGATGGAAAATTCGGCTTGACCCCCACGTGGCACACTTACCTACAGGTGGATCGGCTTGAAAATCCCAAGTGAAATTTTGAGGCAACGTACCATACCAAATTTGGAAATAACCCATTCAGGTTTTCAGAAGTTATTTGTCGGGAATTTTTTTTTTAACTTAGCCTCCAATTAAGTGACGCCACCTATAGTCCGGTTAGCATGAAAAAACAATTTCGAATGAGGTCTTGAGGCAAGGTACCCATACCAGATTTGGAAAGAGTCCGTACAGGTTTTCAAATGTTATTGCCCCAAAAGAACATTCTGACCTGGACCCCTGGTGGCGCCACCTATAAGCAGATCGGCATGAAAAACAATCCCAAGTCAGATTCTGAGACATGTACAGATGTACAGATCTTTTAGATATATGTTGGCATTGTGGGAAGTTGATTCTGGGTCGACATCTGCCCATACAGACTAGTCTTTTGTGTTAAATGCCGTCATTTTCATCTGAGGACGATACAGCTCACCAATCCCCAGTGTACGAGTTGTCACAGCGACACAGCTCACCAATTACCAATAAACGAGTTGTCAGAGCATTTCCATCATAGCTCTCTAGATTTGTATCTAATACCGCTTGTGCCGGTGCTAGGGGCCGTGTGGTCATGTCATCCAAGTTGCCACATGAACAGGTACAATAAAAGCGTACCGGAGATACAACACATATCTCGAATCGTTAGATTCTTGGTATGTGCTTTAGAATAGGTTAACCAGAAGACTATACTGTGAGTAGTAAGTGGGCCCTGCTGTGAGTGGACCAATCAGAATTGAGAACGAAAGTAGGTCAAGTATGACGCGTTTGACGTCATCGTATGACGTCACTGGGGTCGAGGTCACGGGAAAGTAGGTCGATTATGTAAGAAACCGGTTTAAATTATGTAATAATGTTACGTAAGTAGGTCGATTACGTAAGAAACCGGTTTAAATTATGTAATAATGTTACGTAATTAGGTCATGGTCGCTCGTAAGTAGATCGATTACGTAAGAAACCGGTTTAAATAGGGCGGTATGGTGTCAGCCCCTTTGTTAGCAGCCCCTTTGTTAGCTACCAATAAAAACATCACGTGACCCTTTGATGGCTAAAAGGATAGAGTTTTCGAGTTCAGTGGTCACAGGCCTCTGGCGCACGAAGGTGCGTTTTTACGTAGTTGGTCGATCTCCTGTCTCGGTATACAATGGATGACGAGAAAACATTTGATGAAGGTAAGTTCGCATTATCAATCATTCCTTTGAGCACAAGCGTATCATAGCGTATGTTGAGAGAATGTCTTTCATATATTATAGACTAACACATCACAATGTATTAGAGCAAATGCCATGTATAGTTAACTGAACGTGCGAGTTAAATTATGTACATCGGAATGTCACAGCCGAACGCACATCTATTGTCCTATGGACGCACCGGTCCATTGCACTTTTGCAAACGGTCCCCCTTTGATACGCGCCGGTGTACACGGAAACGATATTCTTTCAGAAACAATTGAATTTTCTTAGTCTAAAACAGTTCGATAATCGAGGTTTATTAATTATTAGGTCATAAATATATATGGGCGAATTTCTGTTAAATACTGTACGGTTGTACATACCGCCGGTATAGTTTATTCAACCCCTTATAATACATGTATAGCTAACTGACCGTGCGAGTTAAATTATGTACCTCGGAATGTCACAGCCGAGTGCACATCTACTATCGCAATGACACACTGGTTAACCCTGCACACACACACACATAGATTTGCTCCTTCTGTAATGGGCGCCTATTGTAGACCAGTTCCTTTGTAGTACAGTCGCTAATGGTTTTCTCAAATGGTATTCGTTCCGTGTCACCGCCATGGTACACCGTACCTCCATTAACTGTAACACGGGGTGTTTTAAGCACTTATGATTGCATCTATACTATAGAAACTTATGGCGAAATAGCCTCATTTGTAAAGATCCTTATTTGTGGTTAATGTCTCTGTTCCCCAGAAAAAAAATCGAACGAACTATTGTCGGTGACTTCTATAGGCAAACTTAAAAAAGCCGTACACCTGTCTCGCCGTATATCGGGTTAACGGGGGGGAAACGGTCAACTCTCTTGTTACCTCAATTATTTAAGAACTCTAAAAATTAAAAGGTATAGGAGATCTGGTTTAATACAGTATGAATGAATAAAGTTAAATCTTGTCTTATTCCCAAGCGCCTTTTTGGTCACCGTTCACGATTGAGGTAAATATAATATGAAATTAGAATTGTATGACCAGTTATTTCATTTACAGATGAAAAAGTTCTTAAAAGTCCACGAAAGTCCAAGAAAAGTCCGAGGAAGTCCACTAAAGCCCATGAAAAGTCCCCAAAACGGAGCGAGATCGTGTTTTCTTCGATACATGAGATTATTCTCTAGTACGGGCACTATTTCAGCCCTGGTTAATAAATACGAAATTTAACTCTCCATACAACTTTTTGTGTTACATTTATACGAAACGACTAGGTATGTTTTCTACTGCACGTCATGGAAAACAATAAAGAGTTGCTACACCTATCTTTGGATGGTATATTTATTATCACTGGATATCCTTTGTAACCGACTATCGCCCGTATAAAGGCATATCGAAACGACTCTGGACTGTGGCTGAAAGAAAGAAGAACACAACTTCGGTTGTTAAAGTTCAAAGTATATATTTATTTATACAAATTAATTTAGTAATGACAGTTTCAAAACGAAAATACAAACTGAGCAATCCTAGTACCCAAACGTCAATTTCATTGCCATAACCCTGTGAAAGAGCTGAGGGTATATCGATAGCGAATGTAACGGTACGCCCTGGTGGCGAAATCAACTAATCAAAGGATTTGATCGAAAGTTCATATAAAGTCCTATATGTAAGACACCACCGCCACCACCACCGTGAGAGGACTCAAAAGGTCCCGAAAGTTCATATAAAGTCCTATATGTACAGACACCACCAACACCACCACCACCACCACCACCACCACCGTGAGAGGACTCAAAAGGTCACGAAAGTTCATATAAAGTCCTATATGTACAGACACCACCACCACCACCACCACCACCACCACCGTGAGAGGACTCAAAAGGTCACGAAAGTTCATATAAGGTCCTATATGTACAGACACCACCACCACCACCACCACCACCACCGCGAGAGGACTCAAAAGGTCACGAAAGTTCATATAAAGTCCTATATGTACAGACACCACCACCACCACCACCACCACCAAAAGGTCACGAAAGTTCATATAAAGTCCTATATGTACAGACACCACCACCACCACCACCACCACCACCGAGCGACTTGTGACGTCATCTGTTGTGTTGACCACTCGTTGCCCTGGTGACAAAAACTGGGACTAGTGGGAGATAACTCCGGGCTGTCACGTGACCCGACAGTGATCTTTGTTGCACCATTATTAATATCCGATATTGTAAAAGGTTATCTTTGAGCATACTGATACCAGGCGGGCGCTCTTAATGGTAACCTGATGACGCTCCCTGGTATCAATATGCTCAAAGATAACCTTTTACAATATCGGATATTAATAATGGTGCAACAAAGATCACTGTCGGGTCACGTGACAGCCCGGAGTTATCTCCCACTAGTCCCAGTTTTTGTCACCAGGGCAACGAGTGGTCAACACGACAGATGACGTCACAAGTCGCTCGGTGGTGGTGGTGGTGGTGATGGTGGTGTCTGTACATATAGGACTTTATATGAACTTTCGTGACCTTTTGAGTCCTCTCGCGGTGGTGGTGGTGGTGGTGGTGGTGGTGGTGTCTGTACATATAGGACTTTATATGAACTTTCGTGACCTTTTGAGTCCTCTCACGGTGGTGGTGGTGGTGGTGGTGATGTCTGTACATATAGGACTTTATATGAACTTTCATTACCTTTTGAGTCCTCTCACGGTGGTGGTGGTGGTGGTGGTGGTGGTGGTGTCTGTACATATAGGACTTTATATGAACTTTCGTGACCTTTTGAGTCCTCTCGCGGTGGTGGTGGTGGTGGTGGTGGTGGTGTCTGTACATATAGGACCTTATATGAACTTTCGTGACCTTTTGAGTCCTCTCACGGTGGTGGTGGTGGTGGTGGTGGTGGTGTTGGTGGTGTCTGTACATATAGGACTTTATATGAACTTTCGGGACCTTTTGAGTCCTCTCACGGTGGTGGTGGCGGTGGTGTCTTTACATATAGGACTTTATATGAACTTTCGATCAAATCCTTTGATTAGTTGATTTCGCCACCAGGGCGTACCGTTACATTCGCTATCGATATACCCTCAGCTCTTTCACAGGGTTATGGCAATGAAATTGACGTTTGGGTACTAGGATTGCTCAGTTTGTATTTTCGTTTTGAAACTGTCATTACTAAATTAATTTGTATAAATAAATATATACTTTGAACTTTAACAACCGAAGTTGTGTTCTTCTTTCTTTCGGCCACAGTCCAGAGTCGTTTCGATATGCCTTTATACGGGCGATAGTCGGTTACAAAGGGTATCCAGTGATAATAAATATACCATCCAAAGAGAGGTGTAGCAGCTCTTTATTGTTTTCCATGACGAGCAGTAGAAAACATACCTAGTCGTTTCGTATAAATGTAACACAAAAAGTTGTATGGAGAGTTAAATTTCGTATTTATTAACCAGGGCTGAAATAGTGCCCGTACTAGAGAATAATCTCATGTATCGAAGAAAACACGATCTCGCTCCGTTTTGGAGACTTTTCATGGGCTTTAGTGGACTTCCTCGGACTTTTCTTGGACTTTCGTGGACTTTCGTGGACTTTTAAGAACTTTTTCATCTGTAAATGAAATAACTGGTCATACAATTCTAATTTCATATTATATTTACCTCAATCGTGAACGGTGACCAAAAAAAGACGCTTGGGAATAAGACAAGATTTAACTTCATTCATTCATACTGTATTAAACAGATCTCCTATACCTTTTAATTTTTAGAGTTCTTAAATAATTGAGGTAACAAGAGAGTTGACCGTTTTCTCCCCGTTAACCCGATATACGGCGAGACAGGTGTACGGCTTTTTTAACTTTGCCTATAGAAGTCACCGACAATAGTTCGTTCGATTTTTTTTTCTGGGGAACAGAGATATTAACCACAAATAAAGTCTTTACAAATGAGGCTATCTCGCCATAAGTTTCTATAGTATAGATACAATCATAAGTGCTTAAAACACCCCGTGTTACAGTTAATGGTGTACCATGGCGGTGACACGGAACGAATAACATTAGCGGCCAGAGTACAAAGGAACTGGTCTACAATAGGCGCCCATTACAGAAGGAGCAAATCTATGTGTGTGCAGGGTTAACCAGTGTGTCATTGCGGTAGTAGATGTGCGCTCGGCTGTGACATTCCGAGGTACATAATTTAACTCGTACGGTCAGTTAGCTATACATGTATTATAAGGGGTTGAATAAACTATACCGGCGGTATGTACAACCGTACAGTATTTAACAGAAATTCGCCCATATATATTTAAGGCCTAATAATTAATAAACCTCGATTATCGAACTATTTTAGACTAAGAAAATTCGAGTGTTTCTGAAAGAATATCATTTTCGTGTACACCGGCGCGTATCAAAGAAGGCCGTTCGCTAAAGTGCAATGGACCGTTGCGCCCAGAGAAGGACAATGGATGTGCGGTCGGCTGTGACATTCCTAGGTACATAATTTAACTCGCACAGTCAAACTATACACGCACCGTCGGTATGACCAACCTTACAGTATTTAACAGAAATTCTCCCATATATATTTAAGGCTTAATAATTAATAAACGGCGATTATCGAACTATTTTAGACTAAGAAAATTCAAGAAAGAAAGAATGTCGTTTCCGTGTACACCGGCGCGTATCAAAGGAGATCGTTCGCTAAAGTGTAATGGACCGTTGCGCCCAGAGAAGGACAATAGATGTTCGCCCGGCTGTGACATTCCTAGGTACATAATTTAACTCGCACGTTCAGTTAACTATACACGGCATTTGCTCTAATACATTGTGTTGTGTCAGTCTATAATATATGAAAGACCTCTCAAAATACGCTATGATTCGACCAATATATCTTTTAAGAAACGAACCGCTTGTTCTCAAAGGAATGATTGATAATGCGAACTTACCTTCATCAAATGTTTTCTCGTCATCCATTGTATACCGAGACAGGAGATCGACCAACTACGTAAAAACGTACTTTCGTGCGCCAGAGGCATGTGACCACTAAACTCGAAAACTCTCTCCTTTTAGCCGTCAAAGGGGCACGTGATGTTTTTATTGGTAGCTAACAAAGGGGCTGCTAACAAAGGGGCTGACACCATACCGCCCTATTTAAACCGGTTTCTTACGTAATCGATCTACTTACGAGCGACCATGACCTAATTACGTAACATTATTACATAATTTAAACCGGTTTCTTACGTAATCGACCTACTTACGTAACATTATTACATAATTTAAACCGAGTTCTTACATAATCGACCTAATAACGTCACAGGATGACGTCAAACGCGTCACACTTGACCTACTTTCGTTCTCAATTCTGATTGGTCCACCGACAGCAGGGCCCCACTACTACTTATACATATCTCACTTAGTAGCATTTGCTAGATCCTGTGTTAAATGTGACGATTTTGATCAACGTCACAAAACATTGTTGCAGAAACTTATAAAAAAGGCTATTCCACCAAACGCCTCCACTCAAAGTTTCTCAAATTTGGCGATACATATCGCATTGTGATAGCAAAATACGAACGTAGCGTGAGAGATCTATGGCGCTACGTTTCGTAACTTGTGTCTAATTCCGCTTAACCCGGGGCTAGGGGCCGTATGAACTATGTACTTCAAGATCCTCATGGTACTCATATGAACAGTCACAATCAAAGCGTGACTGAGATACATCATTCTTTAGATGACGACTTTACAACGAATATTATGGATTAGAATACTGATCAGCGATACGGATTTGATATTTTTGGAACATCATGATGTCTTGCCGGCATCATTGAAAACTGTTGACCGCTTCTCTCTTGCAGGAAACAAGCCTATGTTTTGTATACTATGATTGTCTTTTTGAATTTGGTGCTAATACTGTTATGTGGAAAATGGAATAGGTCTTTGGATTATGGACGCGGATATTCTCTAATGGACGACGGCTGGATTATGAATGACGGACTAGACGCTTGTAATTTGTTTGATGAGGATGGCATGAGGTATAAGGCAAATACTGTTTTTTGTCGGTAGCTTTGTAAAATATATCGGACATGATTTTCTTGCCTTCACTTTTTAACAAAACACCAAGGAATGAGATTTGATCAGCACTACTTTCTCTAGTGAATTTTATATTGGAACCCAACTGATTTAAAAGTCATGAAATATATTCAAATCACCAAAGCGGTTATTCCAGATGACGAAACAGTCATCCAAAAAGCCGTTTGAATGATCATTCAATTTTCTCTTTTGCGTCAGTGTCGAAATGATTTTCTAGTTGGTCTGATAGTTTTCTTTCTAAGTATCTTAATACCAGAGTTGCGCATGTGGGTGCAACCTTTGTGCCCATTGCTGTACCCATTTTTGTCACCAAATTCAAATGTGCTATTTTCCAATATCGGTTTGATAGCAGATAAAATGAATTCTTTTGTGAAACGGTCATCATTTTGGTTTGGATAATGATCTAACCATTAGCTGATGGCTTCCAAACCTAAATCATGGGAAATATTTCCGTACAAGTTGGTCAAATCAAATGTGCAGAACAGTTCATTCTATAAAATTTCGGTTGGTATTTTGTTAAATAAATCGATGTCATCTCTAACATATGATGGAACAAACTGAACGTAAGGTTTGAGCAGGATATCAATAATCTCACTCAATCTGCTTGTAGGGCTGACTGGACCAGCAATAATCGGTCTGAAAGTAAGATCTTCAGGTCTGTGTTCTGCTACATATTCAGAATTTTTGGTCTCAAACGATTTCTCAATGTTACGACTGTCTGCTCTTCTGCGAAAATTAAAAAAAAATTCTTTGCTATTTGACAAACGAAGACGAAAACTACGATGGGCACGTATTGCAAAACAAATACCCCTCTGGTTAGTCACTGTTAAATGAATTTGACAGAGCTTCATCCATTTATATAGTTACAAATTACAACACATATAAGGGAAGTGGGAAGAGGTGCCGACATACTGACTGCGTCATATGACTTCACAGAATAGTCTTCTGGTAAACCTATTCTAAAGCACATACCAAGAATCCAACGATTCGAGATATGTGTTGTATCTCAGGTACGCTTTTATTGTACCTGTTCATGTGACAACTTGAATGATATGACCACACGGCCCCTAGCACCGGCATAAGCGGTATTAGATACAAATCTAGAGAGCTATGATGGAAATGCTCTGACAACTCGTATACTGGTAATTGGTGAGCTGTTTCGCTGTGACAACTCGTACATTGGAGATTGGTGAGCTGTATCGTCGTCAGATGTAAATGACGACAATTAACACAAAAGACTAGTCTGTAAGGCCCGATGTCGACCCAGCATCAACTTCCCACAAAGACTCATATGTATACTCTCTAATTAAGCAACTGTTTACTTTTTTGTACACATTGAACTTCATTACACAGATAATGGTTATCATGATTTCATGGTTTATATTCAATGCGGATAACCTCAGATAATATTGTCAGTCGATTAACACACGGACATCAACGATATGTTGCGAATGAGTAGATTATCACGACTGTTCTTTGTAGGATATTCTTGCCAACGGATTAAGATGTCAACACTATCGCCTATATATTCTGTGATATAGTGTTCAGCCATTATGCTCTGTGAAAAGCCCAGCAAAGCAGAAATGCGTATTAGAACCATATGATTGTTGGCAACTTTTACTTTTTTCTTCACCTCTGACGTTATCTCCTAATTTCAATATTTATCTATTGCGCTCGTATTTGGCTTTACAGAATTCGGCCTCATCATACATGTACACCACGCCAGGTTCTCCACTGACTTTATACGGCATATCTTATATATACTCATATCCGTACTCATAAGGAAACGCAATTTGGACGACGGCTATCTACTGAATATGTATTCTGGGGCTATCCTGGTCATACTACAGACAGGTTCACTGATTTTACATGGAAAGATATATTTTTTGTCATTCAGAAGGTGATCATATAACAGTATTTTCGTTATTTTGTGATTATACTATTTTGGTTTAGATCTTCGACATATAATGCTAGCGATCCGGCTCGGGATTCGACCAATTTTCAGCAGTATAATCTCTGCTGTACCAAGATAGTGTAATCCCAAAATAAAGACATTTCTATAACTTTACATTGTCTATCCTACATACACTTACAATATGGGAAAACAGTCAGTCCCACCCTCGGGACCACGGATGTTTTACTCGATAAAAACCGTACATGCCACACCCCGGCTACAACCAGCACTATTCATTTGTTCCCGTGGTTTAAAAGTGAATAAGCAAAAACCAAACCCAGCCACACTTCCCGATATTTTTACTAATTTATTACCATCATATTCTTCGGGGAAAATAACGTTCCCACGACAGATTACCGATAGGCCATATGAAATGATTCATTATTTCAATTCTATCGCACGCATAGCTTGACGACGAGAGCTCAAGAAGCAGAAAATGTTTTGAACAATTGAAGAAATCCGATTCATTCATACATTGTTCTGTTGAAAGTTTTGATTTTTTAACAACGTACCAACAATTGTGACCAAAAATGTATTTATCAAATGAATTTTCTATAACCGAGGTGGATAGATCCATGCAAAACACGTTTGGCCAGACAACTGGGTTTTTTTCTCTTTCTTAAGATGCACTTTAAAGTTGACAAATATTTCATTTGAAAATGTAACTGTTACTGGGCTAAAGGTCGCTCTGTTTGGAAAGTGGTTCACATTTCTGCCTTCTAATATAAATGCATTACGCTATGAAATATTGGACTTAACTGCGAAAATGTTAAAGATCAAGACTCTTTGTTCCAGCTTGAAGTTTCTGTGTAATCTTGAATTATCATACCTAATATCAGACAATAAGATAAGATTGATAAGATTCTGTTATATATTGAACCTTCGGAATTTGGCCCCGTGGGATTATATGGCTCCGCATAAAGCGGCGGTAAGTAAAGGTCGTGTGAGTACTACCATGACTACTAGACTAGGTATACACAATTTCAATGAAAAGTCAAAATGAAAGCCGGAATTAACCGGAATTCTGAATCTCACTCATTATTCAGAGGACATAATACACCAGAAATATCGTTTGTGATTATATTCAGTGATATATAAATGTCATGTGATTATGGATTTAGAATAGTCCGAATTACAAGCGTCTAGTCCGTCATTCATAATCCAGCCGTCGTCCATTAGAGAATATCCGCGTCCATAATCCAAAGACCTATTCCATATTCCATATAACAGTATTAGCACCAAATTCAAAAAGACAATCATTGCATACATAAACATAGGCTTGTTTCCTGCAAGAGAGAAGCGGTCAACAGTTTTCAATGATGCCGGCAAGACATCATGATGTTCCAAAAATATCAAATCCGTATCGCTGATCAGTATTCACGAGCGTGTCGGTATTGGGGCTTACACTTCTGCATTCTTTGTGTATTGTCATCTATTTTCTAACTCATTCGGAGGCCAATACTTTCCGACAGATCGGCAGGACCCAATTCCTCGTTCACATATTCAATTATCTGGCTTGAATCGCTCTAAGAATATATACATGAAGTGTGAATCCCTGAGATCATACACTCTGAACGATTGGGCTATCGGGTCATATGAACAAATGTTTTTTCTTCAAATATAATTTCGAGATTGTACAAACATCATGAAAAAAATGTGAACATACTCATGTAATTGTATCGAGAACAGGAGAGTGACTTCGACTGGATTATGAACTCCCAACCTTTCAGTATAACAACCATCCATCTACCAGAAGTCGTATAAGTATGAAAATATAACTTCAGATACACTTTTAACAAGCTGTCAACAGTTTCCAATACTCCAGTCTCCCATTTTTGTTCGAATCAAATTTCCGAAAGCTGAGTTTCCGCGTTCAGTTGAACACCATAGGGAATATTACGGCTCTTACAACAGCGTTAACTTCAACATTAGCATATTATTTTTAGAATGACAAAGGATTTTGAATGTTCATTCCATCACAAAAAAGAATTTGTTCGGCGGTAAACTGCCCTTGTCCATTACTACGGTTCTTAAACGAGCGTGGCCTTTAACAGAAGCCGTTGACTTTTGTTGTCGAATGTTTAGATCTATCCAAGTCATGTTCATTTCCTCTGTATTCGTTCAAGGATTTGGCCAGTTATTGGAACACTTAGATTTACCTCAGCTGCCTTTTCATAGACTGAGTGTATGACGGTATGATTACTGTGTGTCGAGCCACAATCAGATGATGGCACAAAAGCAAATTTACTCGAAGTTTAGTGCTGTTAATTGTTGCGTTTTATAGCATTCTGTTGTATGTTGAAATACATTGCTGTGTGGAACGGGAACGGAGTCATGGGCCTTGAAATGAACATTAGATGATGTGTCCAAAAGTCAACTGCTATCGTTAAAACCTCAAACTCAACTGCGAATCGTAATATTGCGTTTTGTGTTTCATGCAGTACCTTAGACGAATAAATAGTATGTTCGTCTTTCTAAACCAAAATCACCATTCATATACTAATTTTCCGTCGTTTACTAATCAATTAGTGTAGCGACCACAATAGATCATGGACAATGGCGAAAAGAATAATCCTTTACAGCTTTTTTTTTATCCCGAGTAAAGAAACAGTTTATCACTACGCATTACATACTGGCTTGCTGAAACCAATGTTCCATGGCCTAAACTATACTACGAAACTGAATTGTATTGACTGAATGTCATGAAATGAGTACAACTGTCCAGTATTACCTCTCCTTCCAATTGATGAAATATATTATCAAATAACTATGTATCATATGAACACAACACAAGGAAATTGGCCTGCTTCATATGGCCACCAAACCGGACCAATATGAGGAAGGCGGGCCAATACGGGAAAGCCAGTCCAATACGGGAAAACAGAGCCAATATGGCCTGGGCCAATATTTTTTTTTTTTTTTTTGCATACTTTATTAATTTTGCAGCATACACACAAGGAAAAAACAACAACATGCGATTACCAAATACACAATGAATTACTTAATACAAAATTTCTGTTTCTTAAATTCCAATGCATAATTTGAATGCATAGCTTTTCTGTTAGTACATTATATAGTACATCACATTAAATAGAGATAGTCAAAAATGTTAAAATCAGTTATCTCCCATAAGAAGGTGGAGAGAGGACCAGTATTTTTCAAATATTCTTTGTTCTCCTATTTTTATATCTATTGAACTTATCGTTATTGCAAATATATTTTAAATTTTGTATGATACTATGTATATGTGGAATCTGGCTAGAGGCTTTCATTTGATAAATATATTGTTTTATTACTAAGAGTAAATAGTCTAGTGGTTTGTTATTTAGCCCTACTAATCCCAATATAACTTTCTCTGGAGTTAACTGTATTTTTATTCCAGCATTTCCCAACCACTTTTCAAATTCTTCCCATGATCTTATTATTTTACATTCTCCAAAAAGATGAAAGACGGTTTCTTTAGATTCTTTGCAAAAAGTACATAATTCACTGACACAAGGGGCTATCCTACTGGCAAAAATATTGGTCGTTAATATACCGCTAATAATTTTATAATGTAGCCACTTTATTTTTCCTCTCTATAGTTTTTTTGGAGAAGATAGATTGTTTGCCATTCTGTATTGCTGTAAATTTTACCAAGAACTGTCTCCCATTTCAAATTGGCGTTTCGCTTATGAAAAGACGGCGATAGCAATATGGTATAGTAAGTTTTACATCCCTTTTTGTCTTTTAATAATTTCCCAATGTGTGATGGTATAAGAGGAGTTACTTTCTGCTTTTTTAATATATTTATGTCCAATTTGGTCGTTGCCTTTTTTATTGTTTGACAAACTCCCATAAATTCTAAATAGTTAATGTTCAAACTAAATTTTCTATTGAAATCCGTGATTGATAAAAATTTCCCAGACTCATCTAATAGATCGTCTACAAATCGCACACCCCCTCCATCCCAATGCTTATAGTGAAACGGTTTTCCATTTATAACAAATTTATCATTCAGCCATATTATTTCACTAGAAAACAGATTTGCGTCATTATAGACATATTTATGTTGAAAATCCGCATATGCCGATAGTACATCTTTCCAAAAAGCATTATTCACCAAGGGGATTACTACATTTTTCAACATAGTATGGCCGGTCTGTATAATATTCACGTTTTCTGGAAGATATATATGTAATATTTTACTCCACGTTGGACTGCCATTTTGAATCCGCCTTAGCCATGAATTTTTTTGTGATTGCATGGTGTAGTAAATATCCGGTACATTCAAGCCCCCTAACTTTGTTGGTTATTTTGCTGTTTTTCTAGTAATTTTGTCAGGTTTTGAGTCCCAAATGAACAGAAAGATGTTTTTCTGAAGTTCATCGATCATTGCTGTCGGTGGATCTGGTAGAGAAGAAAAAAGATGATTCAATTTGGATATCAATAAGCTTTTCAATATAACAATCCTTCCAAGCGGAGTCAAATACCGGTGAGCCCAAATTTTCATTATTTCTATTCCTTTCAATTTATCTTTGTAATTTCTTTCTATCATTTCTGCCAAATTTAATGTAAAAACAAGTCCCAGCATTTTGAATTACAAGCGTCTAGTCCGTCGTTCATAATCCAGCCGTCGTCCATTAGAGAATATCCGCGTCCATAATCCAAAGACCTATTCCATTTCCATATAACAGTATTAGCACCAAATTCAAAAAGACAAAGTATACATAAACATAGGCTTGTTTCCTGCAAGAGAGAAGCGGTCAACAGTTTTCAATGATACCGGCAAGATATCATGATGTTCCAAAATATCAAATCCGTATCGCTGATCAGTATTCTTAATCCATAATATTCGTTATAGAGTCGTCATCTAAAAATAATGTACCTCAGTCACGCTTTGATTGTCCAGTTTAGGTTTAGGTCGTCCAAGTTGCCACATGAACAGGTACAATAAAAGCGTACCTGAGATACAACACATATCATGAATCGTTGGATTCTTGGTATGTGCTTTAGAATAGGTTTACCAGAAGACTATTCTGTGAAGTCATGTGACGCAGTCAGTATGTCGGCACCTCTTCCCACTTCCCTTATATGTGTTGTAATTATATACTCTGAATGTTTTCTTGAGCCAATCCAAATCACTTTGGTTTTGTCTGCATTCAGTCTTAATCCTGAAAATTTCTCAAAAAGTTCTAATATACCTAAGCATGTGTATAAACTCCGTTGCGATCCATCTAAAAATATTGTTGTATCATCTGCATATTGCGATAAAATATACTCAAAGTCACCTACCTTAATTCCATGAATATTTTTGTCGTTTCTCAGCATAATAGCCAGTATTTCGGCGCACAGCAAGAATATATATGGCGAGAGGGGATCCCCCTGGCGGCAGCCTCGAGAAATATCAAAGACACAGGAAGAAAAACCATTAACGATAACACACGACTGCGCATCCTTATAGAGTAACTTTATCCATTTTTGAATAGAAGGACCAAAATTAAAAAAGGCTATGGTTTGATGTAAAAATTCCAATCAACTGAATCAAATTACAAGCTTCTAGTCCGTCATTCATAATCCAGCCGTCGTCCATTAGAAAATATCCGCGTCCGTAATCCAAAGCAATATTCCATTTTCCATATAACAGTATTAGCACCAAATTCAAAAAGACAATCATAGTATACATAAACATAGGCTTGTTTCCTGCAAGAGAGAAGCGGTCAACAGTTTTCAATGATGCCGGCAAGACATCATGATGTTCCAAAAATATCAAATCCGTATCGCTGATCAGTATTCTTAATCCATAATATTCGTTATAGAGTCGTCATCTAAAAAAAGATGTATCTCAGTCACGCTTTGATTGTGACTGTTCATATGAGCACCATGAGGACCTAGACGTACATGGGTTCATACGGCCCCTAGCCCCGGGTTAAGCGGAATTAGACACAAGTTACGAAACGTAGCGCCATAGATCATGCACGCTACGTTCGTATTTTGCTATCAGCATGCGATATGTATCGCCAAATTTGAGAAACTTTGAGTGTAGGCGCTTGGTGGAATAGCCCTGTTTTTTTAAGTTTCTGCACCAATGTTTTGTGACGTTGATTAAAATCGTCACATTTAACACAGGATCTAGCAAATGCTACTAAATGCTACTATACGCCATATGCAGGTCCCACTGGAATATTACTGTCCAGAAAGGGATAGTTTACGATGTCGAAATTGTAATCATCTCTTTTGTCATAAAGTCGACGAGAGAGAATGCCCGCTTCATTTTTATAGATATAGATCTAAATATGATGTGCCTGTAGGGCTGTCTGTAGTTTCCTTCAAATCCAGTGAAGGTGGATATATATCCTTCACTGCGTCATTTATATAGCGATTATCCACAGCGAGAAGATCGTCTATATAGCGTTTGGTGAATGAGAAGGAACGGGCTTTGAATGGATCGGTTTTTGAAAGCGCCTGCATATAATCATATTCATAAGAGAACAGATACAGGTCAGCCAACAGGGGTGCACAATTAGTACCCATTGGAATACCTATATGCTGCTGATATATTGTGTTGCCAAATTTCACATAGATATTTTTAATGAGAAATTCAGGCAACTCTATAAACAAAGAAACATCCCATGAATGATATCTCTTGTATGTAGTAGAGCTAAAGAATGCTTTATGGCTTCCGACATTAATATATCTACGATCAGTTTTCTTGAACACAGATACTATTAATGAACTTAGACGGTCAATAAGGTCCTGATGAGGGATTGTAGTATAGAGAGTCGAGAAATCCCATGTGGATACATGTCTGTACGGTATGTGACCTTTAGCATCAAGTTCTTCCGTAAGACATTTTGAGTTTTTCAATATCCACATACATTCAACGCCAGAGTTCTTAGGAATAATGGCGCAATACCTTTCCCAAAATGCTTTTTACCTCCTGAAGGGCCCTCGTCAATAGGGTTGAAAGAAGCTTGGTGGTGCAGTCCAATAATAATAGTAATCCTGGCAATTGGTGATCTTCTGTATATTGCATCAAATCATATGTTAGTCTGGTATTCTACCCAATATATCTTCCAGGTATAAAACCTTTCTGGTCTTCATTTATAAGGTCTGGTAAGTATTTTTTTATTCTTTGCGCAATTGCAGATGCTCCAATTTTATAGGAGACATTAAGTAGCGAAATAGGTGTCCAATTTTTCAGAAATTGTTTTGGTTTACCGTCTTTCGGGAAGCACGTAATAATTCCCTATCTTTGAGTTATAGACAGTGAATCGTTTTTATATGCATAATTCAAAGATTTTAATAAGTAGTCGTTTAAATCAGACCAAAAAAATTTGTAGAATTCCGCTGGATACCCATCTGATCCAGGGCTCTTGTCACTTTCGCATATTCTTGAGAGCTTTCAAAATTTCCTGTCTCGCTAATTCGCCTTCCAGTTCATTTGATTGTTCAGTATTCAATTTTGGAACGGCGGTTTCAATGAAGTTATTCAAATTCACTGGACTAGTTTCCTTTTTACTACACAGTTTCTTGTAAAAAGATTTCGTTTCCCCAAGGATTTGTTTCTGACCTGTGATAATTTCTCCATCAGGTTTTTCGATTCGAGTTATTGACTTCTTAATATAATTTTGGTGTTCTAGTGATAGGAAATATTTTGTTGGTTTCTCACCATATTCGGCCCATTTTGCTTTCGTTCGAGTAATTATGCCTTCTACCTTATGTTTATTTATTTCTTCTAATTTTTCGTTTGTATACCGTATTTTATCTAAAATAATAATTTTCCCATCCACATTATTGTGTTCATCTAGCCTTTTCTCCAATGTATGTAGTTCTTCCGTTAGTTCAATCTCTTTTTTATTTAATTGTCTTTTTTGTTAGTTGAATAGGCTATAGTTTTCTCCCTTAATTTTAAAAGTATAGTTTCAAAGAGTAGTTGATCATTAATAGTGTATCCATTATCAGCATCGGTGGTACATGTATATTCTTGCACGGTTTCCTGTATCACTGTTTTTGCTAAATTTACGTAATCTGGGTCCTTAATTAATGAATTATTAAATTTCCAGTAGCCCTTACCTCTTTGAAGTTTTTCGAATGTAAGGGATATGCTGATAATTGAATGGTCTGATCGATAGCTGGGGAGAATATCAGTACTGTTTACACAATGCAATATATCCTGGGATATTAGAAAGAAGTCTAAACGCGCTTGTGTAATTGGGGTTGGCTGCCGCCAAGTATACCTCCTAACCTCCGGATTGGATTCTCTCCATGGATCTACTAAATTTAATAGTTCCTTACTTTCACAAACTGTTTCTCTACACTTTGGGTGGTTAATATTGGAGTAATTAAAAGTATCTTTAGTGGCCCGGGCCAATATGACTTTCAATATGGCGATGTTGACGATGAATGATGCTCGATTCGTGATCTTCTCTGAATGATGTTACTGTATTCTCATAATTTAAACGAATATTCAGTACCTTATGTGATAATTTTCGATAGATCTATACGTATGGGTACAAAAGCCTTGAAATCAAATGTGGTGAGTCATATTGAAATAGACTATAGTGACGCGAGCGTGACATCGCCTTGCCAAGCACATTGCAGACGACAAAACAGTGATCCAACACTTACAACAGTTCACTGATGAACGAAGCTATGACTACAGTGATATTTTATGACATAAGATGATAAATTAGATTCGAACGAACCACCTGGGCGATGATGTTGAAAACTAGGTCTCGATAGGTCTTCGATTCCCAAAGCGGGACTGGATTTGGATCAATTTACCATATTTCACGGTTGTATTTTGCCTCACCATTCTCATCAAATAAAATTAGTATATTACTTCCATGATATATATTGTATGGTTAAAATTTCATCTGCTTCTATCTTTTCGACTCCCGTTTTCTACGTTGAAGAACCGTGCCCAGTTTGCAGATGATTGGCCTATTCACCATCCCGATTATCGCCGTCGATTATAGCGTTACTGTAGAGGGAATTCACTTTCCGACTACAGTGGAACATCGAAACCACATTCATCGTGGGAAATAAGGTTACTGTCAAGGGAGAAATATATATTCTGATTTGTGGGGGCGTCGCTGTACTAGAATATTCCTTGATACATGTATTATAATCGATGAAAAAAAGGTTGTTGGTGAGTTATTTAATAAAAATGTCATTAACCAAGTGTTTCCATAATGGCCTGGTTATAGGTCCTCGGTCAGCCGTATTGGCCCTCGGCCTGCGGCCTCGTGCCAATACGGCAGACCTCGGGCCTATAACCAGGTCAATATGGAAACACTTGGTTAATAACATAATATTATATATGCCCTTGATATATTTAATATGAAATGTGCTATCCTCCTCATTACATCGTCAATATACAAGAAATCTCTATTTTGTACATTTTCAAGGCAAAGATGAGCTGAGATGCAGTGTATATAACCAGTCACTGATTTTAGAAACAAAAGCAGTTAACGTTATCGGTAATTCAAGTCAATAGGGGTTGATCGTACAGTTGTTCATTTCAGTTTTTCACATGGCGAGGAGGTCAGACAAGGAAATGTAATCTATAGAACAACGCTTCTGCCCGGATCGCTATATAACACCACACCAAATGGGTCTCCTTTCGACAAACACCGTCTAACATGCAGACTCACACGCCCATGAAGGGAAGCATTTAATTTCATGGTTGTTCTGCTATGTTCATTTCACCAAGAAGTCCTCTGTAATCATATAATGGAAAAGAGCAGAATACTGCCGAACAAATTCGTTATTGCCATGGAATGAACATTCGAAATGCTTCGTCATTCTAAAAGTAATATGATAATGTTGAAAGTTGATGCTGTTGTAAAAACCGTAATAAAGCACACACACTTAAAGCCTTCAATAATTATCCAAGATATTGTGATGTTTAGCGGAGAAGTCGGGTTTATAAATCATGCAGCACAATCCCACACTTTCTCTTTACATGTTCTGAAAATTCTTAAAATCTCGTTACGAAACCTTGTCTCCATGAAAGCATATATGACTGGGTTAATGGCGTGGGTGATCATATACCAGAATTCACATAGTAACATAACGCCTCCTACAGTGTCTCCGTACTTTATGAACAGTGCAGATATATCCAAGAAATTCTCCTCGATCCTATACCCCATTATTGCTAACGAAGGGAACCAGCAGATGAAGAATGCGATACCGGCAGTAAGGAGTATTTTAGCTGTTCTGGCGTTCCTTCTCTGGGGTATTGGCAGAATGGATGATGATATATGTACTGAACCTTCCGTCCCGCTAGTACCTGTACTAAAGGGACCAGAGACGCGAAGGCCAGGACAATTTAGCCTGGATCTTTTAGCTCCTGGTCTTTTCTTCGAATCACTGTTCTTGGAATTCCCTTCATAAGTTTTTGGAGCGATGGCTCTGTGTCGGTGTCTAACAGTACAAAACACGTGCCAGTAACACCAGACGAAAGCAACGAGCACGATCAGAAAGAAGACGATCGTTAGAGTGTTATAGGTTATCCATCTTGAAGGGACATACGCGTTATCGCGAGATATGCAACATTGGTTCTCCACATACATGGTGGTATCTTCCAAGAACAAAGATGGCAAGGCGTAAAGCAGACCCACGCCTATCTCCAGAAAGAACATATACCTGGACACTTTAAAGGAAATCCCTGGATGAAAAGGTTTACAGATCTTCACATATCTGTCGATGGCGATCAGAAGCATGGCAATCAGGGAACACATTACAGACAGCAACCCAACAAAGTAAACTGCCCGTTGTTCTACAGACAGTGGTATATAATCGGCGTAGGTCAGCATGGATAACGTAGTTGGTATTAGTATGGCACAGGACAAGAAGTCGTAAATTGCCAGGTGCAGCACCAGTTCTCCAAAACTGGTCCTTTGTCGGGTTTTCACCTGTACAACGCATACCAACGCATTACCAACAATTCCAACAGAGGACACACACAACAGCAGGACAATTGTGGGTATAATTGTTATAATATTGAACGTAATTGTAGAATGACACAGCATACCGCTAGTCAAATTACAGACGGTACAATAGTTGGTATCATTACAGAAAGCAAATTCGCTGAACATACTGACGATATAGTTATCCTCCTGAACCTATATATAAACAACATCTGTTGGAGCCTATAACCTCCGAATAATGAAACTGTTTGAAACTCGTGCTGTCTGTAAACGATTATTCGCCTCACGACTGAACTAGTTTGTCTTCCTTCGCTCTCATGCTTAATTTACTCTGAAGGATGTTACTCCACAATCAGAAAGCTTCCGAGCCAATAAATCACTCTAACATACACATTACCTTTATCGCAGTTATATTAAAACACTATTTACTCGTCAGCTTTCATTGACTCTACGTGTTTACTTTACTTAACTCTATCTACACACTCAGTCTGAGATAGTGCTGTCGATGGTAGATTCAGTGGAGCGCTCAATAGTTAACTTAATAGTCGATCACGAGACCTGGCATCAAGACTTAACATAATGCATAATACAGGCTCCAGATTCTCTTTGGTAATAGTTACTTCTCAATTGCCGACTGCTGACAATTGCATAGTGGTTTCTGTGCATTAGTAAAAAAATGATAAACCGAATGCAACAGTTCGGAAATACCTTTCTCGTGGGAAAAGGACTTTCCCGTTTTAAGAATTCATGTACTAAAACAACATATTGCCACGCTAGTATCATTGTAATATGTTGATCGTTTCTTTTTCCCCAAGAATTTTTTCAGACTTAAGGAATGAAAGTATTGCGATTATGGAGCCCATGTATTCATTGTAGACGACTCAACTCTTATCACTTGTATATATTTGGGGACATTTTGCCGCTTTTGAAATAATTAATGAATCACATAGATTATTCCATAGCTGGATTTATTTATTGACCATCTGGATTTTTTCACGGATTTGATATACATGGTTATTTCGGCCAACTTCAATTGTATCTTGGATCACATTGGATGCAAAGCATAACCATTGAAACATACACTTATAAATATCCACTGTCATTGTGGAATATGAACAGTTGAAATAAAAAAATATATTCCGCTCCTTGTAGAAATAGTTTTTATTAGCATCAACAACAAAGACGAACATTTAGCGTTTATAAGTTCGCTTTTATGTTAGATATGTATTTGCATATGTGAATGGAGTTGTCTATCATAGCCAAATAATTCGTTTCGGTGATATCGCAGAGTTGGTAAGACACAGTGTGCAAAGCTGCCCAAAGTTATCGGGAATGGTTAATAAGTGTACATGTGGACGAGACTGGTAAATATGATTAATACGATGACACGTGAATAATAATAATTAAAATTTGACATAAATCGAATCTCAATCTCTCAATTTAATCTTCTCCAAAATTTGCTGGCCAAGGCTGTGGCTCCATTCAGTGGGGATGAGGACAGATATTCTGTGATCAATTATGGTATGGCAATAATGGTGGCACGAATGCAGCAAAGTTGCTTCTCGTTGTTGTGGTTTCGTTATTTAACCTGTCGGAAGATGGAAGATGAGTTAGTTCATGGATACACTGCAATACAATGTGCTTATATCCGTTGTTAGCCAAGCTTAGTCGATGGTCTCGAAGTCTCTAACCATTGCAACTAAAGCGGCATCTTTATCACCACAGCCCTCCAATAAGGCCTCTATCGCATGTCCATGAACAAGTTTGTCGGAGGTGCCATGCCATGCGTTTGAGACCAGAGCCTGTGACCGTTCAGCAAATTCTTCCAAAGACTCGTTTCAGTTCTGCCAATTGTCGACGGACCGATGTTGAGAGATCATTTCTATCCTTTGTAGCTGGAATACCATCCAATCGAACTTTCCATCTTAAGTGGAAAGTCACATTTTCTTGGCATACGGGGTCCATGTCATTAACTAATATCGTCATCACTAGATTGGGCAACATCTGAAGCGTACTTGATATCTTCAACGTCAAAACCGTCCAGGTAAAGCTGTCGCCTTTGTTCGGTTTGATGACGACCTAAGATTTGGACATTACAAGCGTCTAGTCCGTCATTCATAATCCAGCCGTCGTCCATTAGATAATATCCGCGTCCATAATCCAAAGACCTATTCCATTTTCCACATAACAGTATTAGCACCAAATTCAAAAGGACAATCATAGTATACATAAACCTAGGCTTGTTTCCTGCAAGAGAGAAGCGGTCAACAGTTTTCAATGATGCCGGCAAGACATCATGATGTTCCAAAAATATCAAATCCGTATCGCTGATCAGTATTCTTAATTCATGACTAGGATAGCGGTCATGATGACCTCCGTGATATTTGTTTTTAATATTTGGCTCCAGAGTAATAATGTTCATTGTTCGGCTCAACCTATCCCTTGTCAACCTGTCTCTTAGATTCCCTTCTCATGGCCACCTATCTTCTTGATTTGATTTTTTATTTGATTTCTATTCACAATATATACCTGATTTATTCGATAATGCAGTCAAACAAGTAAAGGCGGAAATAAAACACCGAGGGCCTTGTTCTATCCCTTAAAAATTTATGCAGAGATAGCAAGTGACTATCATTTTGAGATAGCATATTATTCTAAATTCTTGTGAAGCCGATCAGTCTTTGGTAAGATATATGATTTAACTTTAGACTTAATAAGAGATATGGATACAATTGATTTAATTGAGGATGGCAATTTGTTCCACTCGCGGGGTCCGGTGGTTTTGACAGTATAGTACGATAGATGTAACAATGTGGTCATGTCATCCAAGTTGCCACATGAACAGGTACAATAAAAGCGTACCTGAAATACAACACATATCACGAATCGTTAGATTCTTGGTATGTGCTTTAGAATAGGTTAACCAGAAGACTATACTGTGAAGTCATGTGGCTCTGCCAGTATGTCGGCACCTCTTCCCACTTCCCTTATATGTGTTGTAATGAAATGGTCCATTTCCATTCAGATGATGTCTCCTGATTTGGTTATGATATACAGAAGATTATTTCCTGAAATAATGTTTGAATTACCACACATATAAGGGAAGTGGGAAGAGGTGCCGACATACTAACATAGTCATATTACTTCACAGTATAGTCTTCTGGTTAACCTATTTTAAAGCACATACCAAGAATCTGACGATTCATGATGTATGTTGTATCTCAGGTACGCTTTTATTGTACCTGTTCATGTGGCAACTTGAATGATATGACCACACGGCCCCTAGCACCGGCATAAGCGGTATTAGATACAAATCTAGAGAGCTATGATGGAAATGCTCTGACAACTCGTATATTGATATTGGTAAGAATACATTAGATAACTGACTTGGGAATGGGAACATTTATGCACCATCAGTAAGGACGAATAAAGATTCAACTGCGATGCGCGTAAAATGTTAGTCTTCTTGAATACTGTCTCAGTATATGCATATTTTCCCGATAAAATTATAATTCCTGATGCTCTCTTTTGAAGTAGATAGAACGGATTTAAATCACTGGTATATGTGTTATCCCCTAGAATATTGCAACACACTAAACATGAGAAAATGAAGGAATAGCACGGAACAATATGAGTTATCTAGGTTTGAGGAACGGTTAATCTGGTTTTGTGACCTGCCTGTGAAATTGCAACCCTTAGCCGCGCAAACCTGACTAAAACCTAGATAACGATTTTGTCACCAAATAATGGATTCTTTCTCATATTACTCGTATATTCTCGAATTGAAAGACAATCATCAATGGAAGAAAGCTGAAAAAGCCCACAGTCGAGATAAAAGTGCAATAAACCTTCGTTTAGCTGAATTTGTTGACATTTTTGCGATCTTTAGCAGATGAATTTCCGTAGCCCCGTTTTGATCGGTAGTCAAGGGCAACAGGTTACAAACAATTTCAAACCCGTGTGTGAATTATTTCAAACCCGTTTGTCGTGATATGGCTATTTCAAGCCTTGTGATCCACCAATGAACGTAAGAATTGATACGGGATTCGGCGACAAAGGGGTTTTTATTGAGTGATTTTTTTATATGATTAATTATACTAATGTTTCTAAAAACTTTTTCACGTGTGTAGTCAATGTGGAAGATCCACGTTCAGTGACTATTGAAAATTACGCCAAGAAATTTGAATTTGTCGACCATTTCTATGTGAATTAAAGAAATTGTTAAAAGTGGTACTTTAATAGACAGTATCTTTGACTGTGATATGTTTGGCTTAAAAAACATAAACTTAGTTTTCCCAATATATAGAGAGAGTCTGTTTGAGAAGAACCATTGATAATGATTCACTAATTCCAATAACATAGTGTTGACAGCATTAAAAGGAACATTAGATGAATACATTGCACTGGTATTGTCGGAAAATATAATAACTTTCAAAATATGTGTTCCATTATTAGTATCATTAATATAAAGTAAGAAAAGAATGCGGTCCAGGAGTGGCCCTTGGGGTACACCACAGGAGATAGAGAATGGGTTGGAAAGAATACCACTAAAATATAAACTTTGTGATCTATTGCTCAAATATCTAGATCCTGAACCAATCGTTCGATATGACACCAAAAAAACATAATAGTCCAATTTGGAAAGCAAGATATCGTGATTTACAGTATGGAATGCCTTCGATTAATCCAGAGAAGTAACGACATTGGTCTTTTTCGATTCCTTTACTGTAACCAGGGAATCTTACACAGAGCATACTGTTAGATAAGTAGAGTGGCTAGCTCGGAATCCGTATTGTTCCTCGGAAATATATATCACTGGTATTTAAAAATTCAACTATTGCTGTTACTGCCAGTTTTTCAAGAATTTTGCTAAGGCAGGGTAACACCGATATCAGTCCGTAATTTGAAAATAAGCATGAGTCACCAGATTTGTATGTGGGCGTCACCTTTGCTATTTTGAAAACGCCAGGCACTGTTCCAGATATAAAGGATGAATTTGTAATAATTAATAGAGAGTATTGATGCAATATAGTCAGAGAATAGTTTCACCAGAGATACGAATACCATCGACGCCTGAGGCATTGTGTTTAAGTGGAATTACTGTTTGCTTGACGTTTGCTGAGGTTATGGCTGGGAACTGAAAAGATTGAAGTGTCCAATTTTCTAGATATGCCTTGAAATCAGTTGCAAAATGTATTTTATATTCCAAGTCAGAAGCCACGGAAGTGAAATACTGGTTATTTGAAATATGTCTGGTAGCTGAGTACTATTTGTTCTAATCGTCCGTTGGTTTAAAATTTTCCGAGTGCTTATAATATCTTGGGTAATCGCATTGAATTTATCCTCAAAATAATGCTTTTTTGACAATCGTATCAGATCGTTTAATTTCTGTAGACTCTATACTGTTTGTGAATGTCGTCTTTTGGTTCTCGGAGATAAATTCGATAAAGACTAATTTTTGCATGTACAGAATTGACTATTGCATGAGTAATCCAGGAGGTTCAGGCTCCTAAATAAAATAGTACACGTAATCTCTGCCAAAGATAAGAATTTTCTCGATTTTCCCCCCGCCTTCGTTGCAACGATTAATGGAAAGCCGTTGGCACCAGTGTCAAGTATGGTATTTGTCATATTCAGCTGCAAATTTTATTTCGATTCACTGCTCGATAACATGCCTCGTCGGAGGATTATCTGAACACTGCTTTCAGCAGGCGGGGAAAACAGCAAAATAAGGACCTCATGTATAGAGGCGCCCACAGCTAGAAATTTTGATGTATAATGTTTGTCGAAAAAGGAATGTCTAAATTCAATTAGGGAATCAGCGAGGTACAATTTTGTTAATACTGCCGAACGTGTAAATTATTTAGGAGTCTGATGCCCACGGTTTCGTGACTTTTTTCCTGGGTGATTTATGTGTTACTAAGGGAAAGCACTCGCCATACACATGAATACATTTAGATAGGAAGCGGTCAAAAGTAATACACGTATCATTATTATTGTTGATATCTTCCCAATCCAAGTCTTTTATTTTCTGGACAAATATGTGTTGTAGTTCAGGAATATTTTTTTCTGAAAGTTGTTTCCTGAAATGAGGGAGGATTGGATAGCTCTGATTTTAATAAGTGAAAAATAGGGAAATGGGCTGTAAGGTTAGTAAAAATATATCCGAGATTAAGTTTTATTCGTGAGAATAAAAAAGTAAAAAGAGTGTGATTTTACCATTGTTAGCTTAGTTATTTCAGGGACGAAATAGCGGGATTTTAACATATCAAGGAATTCATTGGAAGGTCAATGTCTGTTAGTTTTAAATATGTCCACATTGAAATCGCCCATCAAAACAATTATTCTTTCCTATGTCCTTTTTTTGAGAATTAACTCAAGGTGGTGATTTAATCGATTACGGTCTTTGCCCAGAGGCCGAAAGAATATTCCTACAAGATATTTAGTATTATTACATTTCAGTTCAACAAAGAGAGATTCGTGTTCGCCGTCTGCATCGCGATAGGAAAGATCATCACGAACACTACATATTTTACTCATTTCATGACTTCACCACCTTCATTTACTGGGTGTTCATTGATACTATGATTGTGCTTTTTTCATTTGGTGCTAAAGCTGTTATATTAAATATGGAATAGGTCTTTGGATTATGGACGCGGATATTCTTTAATCAACGACGACTGAATTATGAATGACGGACCAGACGCCTGTAATTCTATGTACGGCCGCAAACACAATAGAACAAGAATATTCTGCCTTCTTTTTGAACTTTTCTGTCATCAGCTCTCGTATGACCCTTTCAGTGTCTTCGTAGGAAAGCGACCCATGTTGTGGTACTTCAAAGAAAAGCAGATTTGTTCTTCTATAATGGATCTCTAGAGCTGTTCGTTGATTTTTTATTTGCTGTATTCCATTCTGGCGATCAGCAACAAACTTTAGCAGTTGTTCCTTGGAAATTTCGTCTAATTTTTTACAGTAAACATTCCATGTCTCCGAGTGCTCCTCGATCGTGGCCTCAGTTTTGCTGAATTTTTCTTGGAAAACTTTTAGTTTACCTTCTATATCCGTCTGTTCCTCCAGGATCCTGTCCTGTTTATCTTCCAGATCTTTAAATAAAGCTAACATCTCCGATCTTTCCATGACTTCAGGTGAATTCAAAGATGACGGCCCTGCGTCTTGCTGCATGGGAGTTACACTCACGTTCCGGTCACTCCCAGTAGCATGAGAACATCGCAATGTATATGCCAATACAGTTTTGTGTTTCAATTTGCCACCAACCGTATTCCTTGTACGATTAGGGTCTCCTCTTCCGGACATCACACATCACACAATAAAATCGAGTACCTGACAAGATTCCCCCATAAGCAGAATCCTTCATCTTGGTTGCTTTATGGAGCAACTGATCAAGGATGGTTTCTGTTTGTCCTGTGTAAACTGTCCGGGCAGCATGGTGACGGCCTTCCAATGCCCTATCTTGAGGGAATATATTGTCCGTGCATCACAATTACATAACCATTGTCATGTACACGCATGGATGACATCTTCATCACGGGCTTCTACAGCTCTAATATAGAGAGTACTATTCACTCACCCTGGGCATAATCTAGGCTACACGTGGAGCGCATTTGGGAATCGTACCTGTTTTCAAGCTTAAATTGGAGTTGCCCTAGCAGTCACTTTCCTGGAAAGTGCAACTTGTAGGCCTGAAATCTGCTGCATAATTTCGGTCAGCTTCCCAGTCATCTCCGATTTAAAGGCACCAAACTCGCCTAAGCTAAATAGCTGGTGTATTCATCAGGGTGTAGAAGCGGTATTTCTGGGGATGCATCCAGGATTTCCTCCCGTGCTGGTGGGTCGAGTTCATCCTTAAAGCAAGAACTGCCATTGCGTATATTATCTTTCCAAATTATAGCAGGTCTGTGCTCTGTATTCGCATCAACCCATGCAGATAGTTATGGTACTTTTCCCTTTGATTGCATCCTTTCCCTCAGATCCCGCATGCATGCCTAATGGATCTTCAGCTTTCTTATCTCTATCTAGCCTGGGCGATTTGGGGGTGTACCGCAGCATGGGGGAACGGAAAGTGCCTCTCCCTGAATATTTTCGCTATCCCTAAGGCTAGAGGGCTGAAAGTTACCACACTATATCTCTGGGTCAAGCTCTACTAGAAAATGTAAAACCATCCAAGATGGTAACCATGATGACGTCATAGTGACGTCATTTTCCCCAAAAATGCATTTTTGGACGATTTTTCTGTCAGATTTTTCTGATTTTTTATTTACGTATTTTCTTCGCATAAATTGTATGATAAATTAGCAAATAATAATTTGATATGAAATAAAATAGGTTTTAGCCACTTTTTTAGGCAGGAAATTAAAAAAATTGAAATCTGACGAAAATATCACTTTTCTGGTACCCCCTTGGCCGCCATTTTGAATTTACCCATGATCCTCTGCTCGAGGGGTCATGCAGATAGGCCTAGAATGACACCAATATGATAATCTACAAAATGACGGAGTTTCAAAGCTCAACTTTCGTCGTTTCGGAGATAGGAGCAAAATACCAACAGGGGAGGCGGAAAGTGCTCCCCAGGTCAGGTGGGGTTAAAAAATGAAATAAGAATTTTGAAGAGTATCGGCAATGAAGAAAAAATGGTGCCTCTCAAAGGAGATACGGGTGGATACCTTAAGATTTATGAACGGCTCATGTAGACGGTAAAATGATGAAAGAGAGACGAAGTTAAATATCCTTGCAATGAGCGAGATTATATAAATATGAAATATGGAGTCACACGCTGGCTAAAATACGAATAACAAAACCAAAGCACGCATGACAGAAATGCATTTAGGAGAGCTGGATGTTCGTATGTTGTTAAAGGTAATTTTGTGAGCAGCGCCTTGAGATAGAAATTCTCCCCAATAACATCTTCTATACATATATGATATATGGTTCTCCAAATTATTCCAAGAGTTTTCTTCCATACGTGGATAACTAAGGTGTCCAAAGGATTTCCGATTATTGTCACGTACATGACATACATGACAATGTACACACAATGCTGAGTTGGGGGATTTGGTATCTAATTTCACTTTTCGCATAGGTAGATGACGCATATGGGTAAGGGGTTTCAAGCGATGTTTATTCTTTAACATATTGCTCAAAATGATCTTGAATGCCTTCACATACAAAGATTACTTACGTGCTCCAAGATATTTAACGAAGATTCTCGCTTATGCAGATGACTATAAAGGTGTTCCAAAAGATAGCCAAATACTTTTAAAACGCACAGATGAATATGTGGATGAGTTTGATGAATGAACTGATACCCAAATTTTAAAGAAGTAGATACAAGCGTCTAGTCCGTTATTCATTATTCAGCCCTCGTTCATTACCGAATTAACCGCGTTCCTAATGCAAAAACCTGTTTTATATAACAGCATTATCACCAAATAAAAAAAACAAATCAGAATATACATTAACAAAGGCCAGTTCCTAAAAGAGAGAAGCGATCTGGAAGAGAACGGGAGAAGCGATGACTTAAAGGCTTCAGCGTGCTTCGAGTATTATCTCTCACACAAACAATATCATTGTGCTCCAAATGGTTTTAAAGGCCATTCTCACTTCCGTGGAGAAACTTCCATCTTTTAGACTAAACGCAGCTGCATCGCCGATGATTCCTCGTTCAAATTGACAGTCCTACGGCGTTTGCCGCAATTCAGTTTGAAGTTGCATGCAAATGCAGCGATTGTGACAAACGCGTTTACTCTGCAAGCAGTGTTAAAGCGTTTTGTTGCATTGTGACAAAATGTGAAATGTGTGATGAAATGCGTTGCAACAGTGTGCGATGTTCTTTCCTGTGCGTCTGTCGCGCCATAGTAATAATTATTTGAATTCACAAGCCTATGAAAACATTTATGTTTGGGAAAAGCTCATATACTAGGTTTGCAATAGGTTTGAAATTATGTAGTTTATTTTAACGGGTATATACATTCATATAAAATGGCTATTTCTCGAAAATTGGTCAGCTTCTTTTGACTTATGACTTGCATATCGCTCCAATTTATGAGAAATTTGCGTAAAAACCAGTGGAGTGCTCAATCAGCCAGTGAAAATGTGGCTGTATCAGTTGGAAAAGGCGGGGATGTCGTGTGTATGGTTCATGTACAATATAGTAAATTCATCATGCCAGATCTGGCGATCCAGTATTAAAGTACCGGTACCTGTAACAATGGATGAAGAATGAGGGACTCACACAATATCAAATATCCAATCGCATTCTGTGATTCATGTTATGACCCAGTTAGCCAATCAACTCATAGAACTAGCACTTTCCGATTATATTTTATGTGCATGCCTCCGGTTCATCAGCGACACCATTACGCTATGGGCTATGTAAATAGTGTCAAATACAGAAGATACGTAGAGACAATGAAAGCTGATTGTACAGCTATTACAGTAATAGGAAAAGCGATCAGATAAACAACCAATAGACAGTATTAACATATAACTGCGATAATGGTGGTGTGTATGTTCGAGATATAATATTTGTTGAGGACTCCGAGGCATTTTCCATGTTTGCGGATTAACATCCATTAGCTTAAAGTTAGAAAGATAGAGCATGACAAGTCCGATCAATTGTGATTAGTGAAAAACAGTAAATGTACGTCTTCCATAAAATTTCATTGTCTGTCACCCGTCTCCAACAAGTATGATTTGATATTGTTTCAGAAAGATTGCTGTATTGTCAGTATGTACAACGATTATGTTGTCTGTAACGGTACAAACTTTGATACTGTCTGCAATTCCACGAGCGATTTGTTGTGTCAAGCTACACCTCAGTACAATATAATTAACATTTTACCGACCTTTGTCTTGCTTTTGTGCGTGTCTGTTTCGGGAATTATTGGTAATGGATTGGTGTGCGTTATACAGGTAAAATCCCGACAAAAGACTAGTTTCGGGGAACTCTTGCTACATCTGGCAATTCACGACTTCTTATCCTGTGCCATACTAATTCCATCTGCGTTGTACATGCTGACCGGCGCAGACTTTATACCAAGCCATGCTGAACTACAAACAGTGTGCTTTGTCGGGGCGCTGACATTAACTTGCTCCATGTTTACTATACTTCTGATAGCCATTGACAGATATTTGAAGATATGTACACCCTTCCATACAGGGATTTCCGTTAAAGCATACAGATATTTGTTCTTTTTGGAAACAGGCATAGGGATGCTTTTTGCCTTACCAACACTGTTCTTCGAAAATATCACCATGTATGTGGAAGAAAAATGTTGCCTATTTCGCGATAACTCGTATGACTCTTCAAGATGGATAACCTATAATTCTCTAATGATTGCCTTATTCTTGACTGTGCTCGTTGTTTTCGTCTGGTGTTCATGGCACGTGGCTGTGAAGGTTAGACATCGACACAGGATCATCGCTCCGAAAATGTACAAATCGAATTCCCAGAAAAGTGACGGAAGAAACCGACCAGGAACTAAAAGAGCTGCGCTAAATTATCCGGTCTCCTACGTCTCTAGTACAGCCGGGGCGGAATGTACTGTGTCATCACAATTTCTGCCAATTCCCCATAGAAGGAATGCCAAAACAGCTCAAATACTCCTCACTGCCGGCGTCGCATTCTTCATCTGCTGGATTCCTTCGTTCGCGATAATGGGGTACAGGATCGAGGAAAACCTCGTGGATATATCGGCACTGTTCATAAAGTATGGAGACACTGTAGGAAGCGTTATGTTACTCTGTGAATTCTGGTATATGCTCACCCACGCCATTAACCCAGTCATATATGCTTTCATGGAGAGAAAGTTTCGCAAAGAGATTTTAAACATTTTCAGAATATGTAAAGAGAAATTGTCTCGTCTGACTTGAGAATTTGTCTCCTCTGCTAAACATCGCCATTTCTTGGATAATTCGAAGAGAGGAAGGCTTTTTAAGAAACAAGTGAATCAAAAAGTTTTATTTGTATACACTTATGAATTCCAGGTTATGGATAGATGTTTGGAAAAAGTTTGGGGGTTAAAATCCAATCGAAGTCACCTGCCTGCTTCCTGGACAATTATTTGCTTGTTTCTTCTCATTTGGTTTCGCAATGTCTTATTTCTATGCTGGACAAAAGGGTAATGTTCATTTCACCCGCCCACCAAGTCATCCAGTGTATATGGTGTATGGTTTGTGATATCCGGCCTCCAGATAGGGCTACATAAAGCGATTTAAAGCAGACATCGGTGAAGGGAAAATTCCATCAGCACGTGACTGACCGTACTGAACACTCAGAATAGGATGTCCTGGGGTAGGACGTTAAGTTAGAGAATAGATGATAAACAGAAGAGAATGCACAGACGGCATGGTAGACCGTCACGTCCGATATGTATGAGATAGCTTCGACCATACCTGGATCCATGACCAGATTACATAATGGGTAATATATACAAAAGCTCTTGGAATTAGAACCTAGGTTCTTTTCTGCCACCGTATTTTCGCCAGGAGGCGATAACTGGTGATACGACAGACCAAGCAGTTCATCGAAACAACATGGAGATTGAAAAACTGAAGATAGAAATGCCGAATACGTGAACAGGCTGATAAACAAGTCAATATTATGGACATTGTAGAAAATACAATAACACAGCTGATGAATATGAGGCTGAGAATCCATCCATGGAAGGAAAATTACAGGAAATGTGGTCATCGGAAACATATAACGAGGAAGAAAAGTCCAATCTTGATGAAGAATCAATTGAGGGTTGCGAATATTCCATTACATCCATGTCGTAAGCTATACCTCACTGATGCTGATAAGACAAATGGGCTCATCAAATAAGGTACGCCCCAAAGGACCCATTACAACAAACTTCTCACACAGAGACAATAATGCTGATAACAATAGACACATGAGAGCATCGAATAAGGTACGCGCCAAGACGAACCATTACAACAAACAGATACTGACCAAAAACGTGCCACACAGAGCAAATAGCCGGCATATACAACAAAGGGACGGCTTTTAAACATTTATTACTCTCATCAGCGAAGCCGCTGATAACTTCAGGATACAACATTAATGTGAAAAACTCTGCCCGAAATGACACGAACCAAAATAACCAGTTCCAGGAAATTGTCAAATCACAAAGGAAGACAACGGCTAAATAGCGTACAATCGTTTAAGTGTTTAAAAAAATCAAAGTATACATAAACATAACCTAGTTTTCTGCAAGAGAGCAGCAGTCAACAGTTTCCAGTGATGCCGGCAAGACATCATCTTGTTACCAAGAATATCTAATCCGTATCGCTGATCAGTATTCTTAATCCATATGATGTTCGTTGTAGTCGTTATCTAGATAATGATGTATCTCAGTCACGCTTTGATTGTGACCGTTCATATGAACACTATGAGGATCTTGAAGTATATGGATCCATATGGCCCCTAGCCCCGGCTTCAGACATAAGTTACGAAACGTAACGCCATAGACCTTGCACGCGACGCTGATATTTTGCTATCAGCATGTGATATAAATTGCCAGATTTGAGAAACTTTGGTTGGAGGCGCTTGGTGTATAGCCCTGTTTATAAGTTTCTGCAACAATGTTTGGTAACGTTGATTATAATCGTCACATTTTACACAGGATCTACAAAATGCTACCAGGAGTGATATGTATACGCCAGGTCCAACTGCAATAAATCCTGCTCAGAAAGGGATAGTTTACGATAAGAGAAAAGATAGAGGTCACCCAAAAGAGGTGCACAATTGTATCTATTGAAATACATTGATATATGCTGTTGATATAGTGTGTTACCAATTTTCACATAGATATTATTAATAAACAGAGAAACAACCCATGAATCCATGAATGGCTCTTGTCAACAGGGTTGAAAGGAACTTGGTAGTGTAGCTTCTGGAACCAGCTATGAATCTAGCTTTGTATGGTGTTTTATGCAGTTTTGGAGTCCAATATACTTTTGGAATATCATTATGAGTGATTGGAAGACAACTTTCCTTTAGAAACATTTTGTGCTTGTTAAATAAATATTCCAGAATTATGCGGTTTGGGAGTAAGTAGACGTATTCGACGATGGTTTGCTTATACTCAATTCTTTAGCCAGCACCTGGTAATAATATATTTACAAATGAATATTATATTATTTGGAACCTTGTCTGCCGGGACTATGACGAAATTACTCTGGAGATTTGCCAGAACTTCTTGCGAATTGTGGTTTCTCAGTACCGGTAATTGTTTTACTTGGGAAACGGTACTTCTGTCAAAATGGCGGATTGCTCTTGGTGAGGTCCAACCAATCTGCAAGTCCTATAGGTTCAACTTTTTCTCGCTCTGACCACCCAATAACGATCTGTTCCAGTACACTCGGGACTATTTTCCTGTGTATATTTAGGTCCCTTCATCAGTAGCGTTTAGGTCCTTGTCACTTACTATATCATTTTTTCAATGAGGAAGAAAATACATAAATAAAAAAAACAAAATTCATCAAAAGTGTTTTAAAAGAAAATTCCTCTGCCGAGTCAGACATATACATTCAATAAAGATAGTCATACGAACAGAGGGCATATAGACAACATAATATAACAAAAGGGTTTGTACAAATGATTATCCGTATATGTGACGAGTAAAATGATAAACGTTTGAATAACAAATATGTTCAACTAGCAATAATTCCATATATCACAATGCGATAATTATACTGCCCATTGTTAACATGGGCAGATGAAGAGCGTAATGCCAAACCAATCGCGTTGAATCTATTGCGTTGAAACATGATTTTGCTAACTGTTATTATGGGTTTCTGTAACCGCTGACAACCTACGCCTATATCCTATTACTCACAGAAGAATATCGAAAGATGTGAACGCTCCTTGAGTGAGCACAGGTCCGGTAATTTCCCACCATGCTATATTGGTATAACGTTTTTCTTGAAATATTTTCGTGTTTAATGTGTTTAAGTCAAGCTTTGATTGTGATTGTTAGTGTGAAATGTTTGGAGATAGAACAGATACTTTCGTATTTTCACAGTAGTCGCCAACACTCTCGTTTATAAATCCAGTTATTCTTAGGAAATATGGTTTGGCCTCAATTTTCAGTTCTGTGCAGAATTGTGTGGTGAATGTCTATAGAGACTTACTTGATGCATTGGAAATATATTCCCTTCACTATCGATGTTATCCTCCAATTATCCTATTGATATTTGCGGGTCGAAAGTATATTCATTGTTGGAACATTAAATGCATTAAATTGTACAGGAACATATTGACGTCTGGGATAATAGTGGATAATAAATAATGCACATATATGTTATTTCCAAATACGAATAAATACAGAAATATAAAACTGCTCTTAAAATATTCATATGATAAAATGACCCAGTGGGAGTGAAATAGCCAAGGAAGTTATGCCCTCCCCCAAAACATGCCACCGCTTAACGTGCAGAAAGCTAATCAGAGCCCATGTCAGCTAAAACACTATTGTGAAACAGTATTGAAAGTCGAATAAGTTATTAGGGATTTATTGTGCCAAGGGACCTAGCAAGTTGCGCTTTTCTGAGATACATCATTGTGTAGATAACGGCTTACAACGAAAATCATATAGATTAAAGATAGCTATCATTATGATCATTATCATTCATTAGTCCCTTGGATTATTGTCTTGTAGAGTTCGAGTTCGTCCTAATTTTATGATTCATAATTTTGTCTTGTCTTTTTTTTATTTTTCATTCATTTTATCTGTTTATTTTGATCATGTGGTGATTTAGCCATTTATCATGCTGTGGTTTCGAATTGATTTCCAAATTGATTTATGGCATCTGATTTTTCGGGGCAACTTTTCGTAAAGATTTTGATGGGGATATCGTTTTATATGCTACGAGCAATAATGTTTTATTAAAATTGACTGCATTTTTCACACTTCCTTCAGTTGAGTTAATGTCGGATGCCATATATATATATGTGTGTGTGTGTGTGTGTGTGTGTGTGTGTGTATTTTTCGGAGCTCTACGTTCGAGGCGTGGTGTGTAAATTAATATTATTTATGAACTTCGGTGTGGTATTTTTGTCGCATTTTAATAAAGTTGATATTGGGCAATGCACAGACTGTGGTGTGATTTCTGTGACTTTGAGACTGACCATCAGTAATCGTAATCTATGAACAAGACCAAAATCGACTGCGCTGCAACCTTGGTCGATAAAATAAGTCAATATCTCCGAAAAAATCTTTAATGGACGACGGCTGAAAATTGAATGACGGACCTATACGCTTGTATCCTGAAGTTCTCCGATTCAGAATACAGATGCAATACAGAGATCTATGAAATGCTTGCCGTGTTTTGTTACTAGTTTTATTACTAGTCAGAAATAGAATCATCTGGGAGTGGTATTAATTTGTCATTGGCGTGTACCAATATACTCATCCAAAATGTTGTCACAGTTTGTGCAATTGCATCGCTCATACAATACGGTACCTTTATTTCTAAAGTGAGAGATACTGCTTTCCAGCATATTAAATCGGTTATTAAAATATGCTGAATCAATCAGGGGGTATATAAAACGATAACACGTATAGGTTACTCTTCCAGCCAAACATATTGCCTGGTAGTTGAATCCGTAAGGTCATTATTTGCGGACATGTCTGTTATATGAGGAAACTATTTGATCTTATAGAGGACAAACAATCAAACAGATCCTTTGCCATTTGACTTCTTCGATGTTTTATACTGTGCTTGGCTATTTTAATGTAGCTCTTTTGATCCATGATAAAACTGCAATCATCGGTCATATTTTTATAAGAGTGAGAGAGACATATTATATCATGTAGGCCCTTTAACGTTCTAGATTTTTAGTTGATCCTTTAAACCATCAGTGTTCTATGAACGAAATGATAACAGTCCTTGGTAATTGCCGAGTAACCACAGCATGAAAGGTCGGACATTGAATATCATAAATAAATATCCCAGACTATTAAATGATATTGTACGTACAATGTTTTAATATGTTGTGTTGCCCAACGAGAAAAGTGGATTCAGATTTCCGTGGTCTTCATTCTATTTTTTTTCTTCTGCTTCTTCTTCTTTATGGCCATAGATTATAAGTTATGGAATCATCTGTTTTTTTGACGATTTGGAAAAAGAAATGTCTCTTCCGGTGAAGTATGAACCAGAATTTCTTGTACCCAAATTTTCTTGGGCTGATATGACTGGTCAATAACATATGTCATACAAAAATCAGTCAGACAGACTGCCTCAATCACGCGAGCACGGTTTAACACAGGGGAAGGGATTACGTATTTCCCTAAAGCGAGAGGTGATGGGAGTGTCATGGCTATCTCAGATTCTTTAAAAAAAGGGGTCCAAGCCCCAGCGGGGCCTTGCAAATGAAATGTTCCAAGCTGTAGCAAAGGGAGCATTTTACCCAGCTTGACTATGGACTTTAGAACTCCATGTTACAGCGTTCCAAGAAATGTTAGAATGACTGTAAGATTGCACACCACCAAAGGATCTCCTTACTATTTATGTAGTAAATTGGCCTGAAACATGTCCAGAAAACACTATTCCAGTATTTCCCGACGACTAATAACATATATAGTCAGAAAGCCTGGCTTCTAACTTCAAACATATCAAAAATTGAGGTGACCTTATGTGCCATTTTTCCGAGCCACAGCTGGATAAAAATATGTCGTCTTATAAACACCACCATGGCGACGGCAAAGTGTGTGTAATGAAAATTTCCTGAAATTTATTTTTATTTTCAAAGTGACCAAGAAACTTCTGATTTATGAAGACCAACTATTGTAGAGAGATAAACAAAAAATATTACACAAAACAATTCACTTCCGGAATGAATATGGTCCAATCGCTGTAGTCGGTCGTCTATTCTCCGGGATAACCCTCGGTACAAGAATCATTTAGTGATGTGTAACCGTAAGCCGAGAGGACATGACATATGTGAACAGTCTATTCTTTGTACAGGGTATGCGGGCAACAGTATGGAAAAGTGTCACAGACAATATACTGTGGACTCTCGTGGCATTAAATTTTCGACCGATGTAATTAGATACAACATACAATATCCAGTGTTTTCCCCTAGAACTTAGCCCCCTCTCTGTATGATAGGGTAAGGTAGATTCTGTTTAAGAAATATCTCTCCTTATAATGGGATAAAATCTTTCATACTAATACCCAGTAGTCTGGATGGATAAAAGATAACATGGTTGAAACCGTCACTAACAGGACTGCTTTTCAAAAGAATTTTATTGCAACAGTTCCCAGGCCCAGAGAGTTCATTTACTTTAACAGACTCAGGGTAGGAATAACTACAACTAGGAAAGGAAGGGGTGAAGCGAGTTAGTTCTGATTTTGCCTTGGAAAAAATCCTAGGTACATCAGCTTCCTTTTCCTTTAGCTGTCATTTCCATTCTGCTAGGCATATATTTATACTTCCCTCGGTATGGAATTATTTCCGATTGATTGTATAGAAGCCCGTCACCAAGATTTCCCAAAGGAGGGTGCTATGAAGATTATTTTTAAACGGTAAGCGATTATGGCGAACGTGTGCCGCCCGCGAACGATAGATTTTCAAGGTTAAAACCAGGACAATGACCTTCTTCATTGCTGGTTTATACTTTTAATTACTAAAAAGACAATTTAACTGGTACAGGATGCCAATATCTCAATTGAGGTACATTTTCACATTACCACGTACTACCACCTGGTGGCATTCGGGGCGTGGAATCTGATGTCAGGTAATCAAACCCACATTGTGTTGAAAGGACTTTGAATACCAATAAAATTTCTGGATGAATTAAATATAAGTGTAATGTTTTATTTTGTAATTTCTTTCCTGGGAAAAATTAATCTCATTCAACGTTTAAGCTGTGATACGCCGGTATACTTCTGCCAATATGGACGAGAGGAAATTATGAAAGTGTAGATGCGGCCTGATCCTCTGGTACACAAAGGAAAGCGTTCAAGGGATTTCATATGAAAAAAATATATAACGCATATCCCGCTCCCGGCGACGGGCCTGGTATATCCACTCGATGACGGCCGGGTGCTGTGATCTTGAACCTTGATAACGATTTTACAACGGAAATCATATGGATTAGGAATATTGATCGGCGATACGGATTTGATATTTTTGAAATGTCCCGGTGATTATTGTCCCTTTTCCTGTATTTTTCTATTGCAACTAATGACGGACACTTGACCCCATCGTGGAGAAAACTGTCCTCGGTGGGCTAGAAGATAAAAGCCGGACATTCTTAGCCACCGGGCATTCTTAACCTCCACACCGGCATCAATGAAAACTGTTGACCGTTTCTCTCTTACAGGAAACTAGCCTATGTGTATGTATACTATGATTGTTTTGGGGGTTTTGAAATTTGGTGCTAATTCTATTATATAAAATAAGTCTTTGGATTATGGACGCGGACGTTCTTTAATGGACGAGGCTGAATATTTAATGACAGCACAGAAGCATGTATTTGAAGTTCTATCATCTCTAAGTTGACTGAGACACTCTCCAAGATACCATTCAGTGGAATTAATAGAACCTAAATTGGTTACTAGCTTTTCGAGGTTGTCTAAAATGGCGCTCAGGTAGTGAGTAAAAGATTCTCTCTGATGTGTTTATCCAGCCAAAGATTTTGAATAATTTAATGAAAGAGGAACCTACTTGCAATTATTACCCCAAATTGAGAGAAATTTGGTATTTTGTAAAGTACTGTTGTGAAATCCCTTGGGAGCTGGTTTCATATCTCTTGAATTCTTTAATTCTTTTGTTTTCTTAAGTTTGGATGAGGCGTCTGTACGAATATTCTTTTGCCAAGATCTTAAACATGTCTGGAGTTTCCTGAAAATGTAAGCCTTTCGGATATACTATATCATCTGAGTGATGACAGGAACTGTACGCATTCATTCTTATTTGCCATATCCTCTACTGGTGCAGTCTTGAAATAAATCAAGTAAATTACTAGATTAAACTCCTGTATGTCCTGCCTAGGGTCGTTGTAAGAGAACGTACATACCCCCAACATCATCTACCTTTACCTATTGAAAATACTTAGGTCGATCATGGAGTTGGGTCGATATATGCAGGAAAATACTTATAATTATTAAACGACGATGAGATCAACTGAATGACAAACAGTTTATATATGCGAGTAGGAATCAGGATGTTATTAATTACTGTTTCAGATGTTCATTTTATCCCATATGTTGGAGATATGCATGGGTCTTTGGTCATTCCGGTAACGTCAGTCTCTGAAATGCAGTACCCTAAGTAGAAGAATATGTCTTAGTTTATTTGACGACGAGAATATCATTATTGTGACGAGTATGCCTCTGGTGTGATGCAAATCCATACACGGATGTTCTTGTCCACATTTTCCCTATTCTGCGAATAATCCGTGAATACATATAGATGACCAGTGAATAAATGATGTGTATTAGACAGGTCCCAGCGAAAGAAAAACTAACATTTTTTCGTGTCAAAGTTTTCTCAGTGGTTCCGTCGTCCTTAGCATCCTTTCAAGAAAACCTAGGGATTATCCTGGATTTGGCCTAAAATCCAATATGGCCGCCAAAGCTAAAATGGCCCCCATTGTTTCTCACATATGTCTGCCTGAAATCAATTTTCCATCCACAAAATACGATTATTTTTCTGGTCGAATGTTAGGGTATGCATAATTAGTTAATTTTTGAATGATTTGCAATTGGTTTTAAAAACCAATAAGGCAGCCAAAGTCTAAAATGGCCGCCAAACCCTACTGAATCTGGCATGCACATTTTTTTGCTGGAAACCCTATGTTATGTCTTTGAGTTCTTTCCTTTTTGTGTGGTAGGGCTAAACAAATCCCATTAGTTTAGAATAATTTAAAGTTGATAAAAAATGCAACATGGCCGCCAAAATTTAAAATGGACGCCAAAACTAATTGAACTGTTGAGCTGCTGTGTCTGTTCGTCTGGCAGCAGACTGTATGTCTTGAAATTCGAGCTAGGGTGCTGCTTAATACGTTTCGACACATATTGAAGCTCTCGTTGTGTATAGTCGTACAGTTCCTTGATCATGATTTGACTGCGACATCATGATGTGTATGCAAAGTCGTTCAATAAGAGAGAAAATGCTGCGCCAGGGCGTTTTTGAGAGATCTGTGTGTCACACTGGGTCCAAAGGGCCGTGCATGTTGTCCTGTTCAAGCTCTCGTATTGTAGAGTAAGGCTGATGGAAGCTGTCGTGGTGTAGACTAAGTTTGAGGTGGTTTTGACTGGAAGTGACAACTTGGTGCGCAGTCAAGTAGCAGAAATGACTTGGCATATTCGGGTATACAGAGAAATGTTTTGGGTGACCTAGCTAGGGGCCATCCTGAGTCGAAGTGTAGCAGACAATTTCTCTTAGTGAAGCTCCCGTGATGTAGAATACTATTCTAGTGCTGTCCACGTAACTGTGACGTCATCTGTAACGTCAACGATGACGTCATCAGTATTAGAGAAAGCGCAAATACGTTCGGGGTACGGACTTGAAAACATCCCTACCTACAATCCAAAACATTTCCTGTAGCCCACAGTGCTCTTGTAGTCGAAAGTCATACACTTCCCAGGCCATGGTGTGACTTGGTGAGCAAGTACATCGGGAGTAGTAGGAAAAGCGAACTTACGGCCGAATGCGCACTCGAATGGATGGACATACATTTACGCCGTAACTAGTAGAATGTGGAACTTGAAGATGCATGTTGAATCTGGAGTGCACGAACAGAGAGCGGCTACGTGACTGTGACGACATCAGTAGTAGAGAAAGTGCAAATACGATTGGATTAGGGCCGTATCTGGGACTAAACAGTTAAACCCCTTATACACTACACCACAGGAGTGGGCATGTCGACCATGAGTGGCGGGTGTTGTCTTGAAGCTCGGGGAATTTAGAATGCTATTGGTGCGGTTTTGACCAAAAATGACGTGAGCATGCGGTAAAAATGCGAAAACAGCTGTTCCAGGATATCTTGCCGATACATTATCAAGGACTGCCTGAAGACGCTTAGGGATGGACCAGAGCGAATATGATCGATGATTGATGCGACACAAGGGCTGGTTCTCAAAGGGCGGCTTCTGATGGGAAAAGAGCGAGCACGACCCACGATGCATCTGATACATGGACAATAGCCCACGAGAATCGTAAAGACGCCCAACGCGGCTCCTCCAGGTTGGGTGTGCTGTAATGTACCCAGGGTAGATCACTCTGCCAGGCGAGACGACCCAGCATGCCCTGCCAACTGCACCCTATCGCCCACGGTATCCCCCACTCCCACCGAAAAATCACACCATTCGTGGTCTACTTACCGAGAGCATCCAGACGATACACTTCAACCGTGGGTTAGTGTGCAGGGGTGTAGTCGCTTAGTTCCAAGTTCACACCTATTGTGGCCATATTTGCGCTTTCTCTACATCTGATCACGTAACGATCACGTCAGCTGTTTCTCTTGCTACACTCCATGCATCTCAAACGTCTACATACCACAACTTACCCCAATAGGTTAGTGTATAGCGGTGTAGCTAGGCGCCTAGTCCCTGTTGAACAGGGCCCTCGGTGGCCGAGTGGTCTAAGGCGCTAACCTCACACCGCTGGAGTTCGAGCCCCGCTGGTGCATGTATGAAAGCTTGCCAGTTACTTGCCGATGAGCAGTGGCTCTCTACCGGTACTCTGGCTTCCTCTACAAACATAACTGTCTGTCACCATACGAGTGAAATATCCGTGAGTGTGACATCGATTGAAACCGATCCATTCAAAACCCGTTCCTTCTCATTCACCAAACGCTATATAGACGATCTTCTCGCTGTGGATAATCGCTATATAAATGACGCAGTGAAGGATATATATCCACCTTCACTGGATTTGAAGGAAACTACAGATAACCCTACAGGCACGTCATATTTAGACCTATATCTCTATAAAAATGAAGCGGGCCTTCTCTCTCGTCGACTGTATGACAAAAGAGATGATTACAATTTCGACATCGTAAACTATCCCTGTCTGGACAGTAATATTCCAGTGGGACCTGCAAATGGCGTATACATATCACGCCTAGTAGCATTTGCTATATCCTGTGTTAAATGTGACGATTTTAATCAACGTCACAAAACATTATTGCAGAAATTTATAAAACAGGGCTACACCACCAAGCGCCTCCACTCAAAGTTTCTCAAATTTGGCGATACATATCGCATGCTGATAGCAAAATACGAGCGTAGCGTGCAAGATCTATGGGGTTACGTTTCGTAACTTGTGTCTAATTCCGCTTAACCCGGGGCTAGGGGCCGTATGAACCCATGTACTTCAAGATCCTCATGGTACTCATATGAACAGGCACAATCAAAGCGTGACTGAGATACATCATTCTTTAGATGACGACTTTACAACGAATATTATGGATTAAGAATACGGATCAGCGATACGGATTTGATATTTTTGGAACATCATGATGTCTTGCCGGCAACATTGAAACTGTTTACCGCTTCTCTCTTGCAGGAAACAGGCCTATGTGTATGTATACTGTGATTGTCTTTTTGAATTTGGTGCTAATACTGTTATATGGAATATGGAATAGGTCTTTGGATTATAGACGCGGATATTCTCTAATGGACGACGGCTGAATTATGAATGACCGACCAGACGCTTGTAATTCAACCAAATTCGCCTCCCCGCCTGGTGGAATAAATACATCCTGATCGCCTGGGATTGTGTTTCAGTAACACCCGTTCATATGTGGTACCACTTGGTGACAACTTGAAAATCAATATATTTGCCACCTTATGCAGTGGGGCATCAGACCGGCTGTGTATTATTGATTTCATGTTAGTCCCTCTGCATTCTTGGAATATAAGCTTATATGACTGGAGAGAAAGTTTATGTAATAAAATGTCTTTTTTTTAATTGGTTATTCATGTTATTTGTTATGAAAATGTTGGACATTTCAAGTTGATAGTTTTGCATACTACAGGTTGAATAGTATACAGACTAGGGCTCGAAAAATCTGCTCGTTGCTCAGCTTCAACCTGCAGGCCATCACTTATAAAAGGTGATCACAAGGGCCCATCACTCTAAAAAGATGCGGTAATACTACATCCATCGCCTAAAAGGGGTGATGACCATGATCTAAAAAGGTGATGGTCATTGAGCGGTAATACTAGATCCATCACCAAAAAGGGTGATGTCATCACCCAAAAAAGGTGATGGCAGTCGCGTGGCAATACTACATCCATCACCTGAAAAGGTGATGGTCGTCACCTAAAAAGGGTGATGGGGGAAAAGGTAATGGCTCTAACTCATCACCCTTTTTGGGTGATGGTTTCATCACCTTTTTTGGGTGATACTTATCACCTTTTTTCTGACTGTGTAGCCCCGGGTTAAACGGAATTAGACACAACTTACGAAACGTAACGCCTTAGATCTTGCACGCTACGCTCGTATTTTGCTATCAGCATGCGATATGCATAGCCAAATATTAGAAACTTTGAGTGGAGGCGCTTGGTGGTATTCGCCCTGTTTTATAAGTTTCTGCAGCAATGTTTTGTGACGTTGATTAAAATCATCACATTTAACACAGGATCTAGCAAATGCTATGTACATGTATACGCCATATGCAGATCCCACTGAAATATTACTGTCCAGAAACGGATAGTTTACGATGTCGAAATTGTAATCATCTCTTTTGTCATAAAGTCGACGAGAGTTTCCTTCGAATTCGGTGAAGATGGATATATATCCTTCACTGATGGATATATATCCGTCATTACGTCATTTATATAGCGATTATCCACAGCGAGAAGATCGTCTATATAGTCTGCATATATTCATACTCATAAGAGAAAAGATACAGGTCAGGCAACAGGGGTGCACAGTTAGTACCCATTGGAATACCTATATGCTGTTGTTTGTGTTGCCCAAATTTCACATAGATATTTTTAAAGAGAAATTCAAGCAACTCTATAAACAAAGAAACATCCCATGAAGGATACCTCTTGTATGTAGTAAGGAGGTGGTTATCAACAAAGAAACTCGAGTTAATATAGTATTTCTGTTATTCAGTCACTATCCCGGGTAAGTACTTTTATACCATTCCATTCCATACCATACCATATCAGGTATTTCACTTGTCGTTTCAATAACTAATATTTAGAGCAGTATAGATGCACTGAGGATTGATTATATGTTTACTATGGAGATCTAGGTTGAGTGTGAGGTTGAAATACAATGCATTGTGTTCAACCTGGTTACCAGCTCTGAGGACCCATTATACAATTAACATGTCAGAAGTAACTTAGCGACATTATTATGTCAGGGGTGATTATGTAAACAAAGTAAGGTGAACGCTGGCTGTACAAGTATATACAATTATAGAAATATGAAAACAGATCCAAAAGCGAACAAATAGTGTTTACATATACCTGCGATAATGGTGATGCGATTTGTTTGAGTTGCAGTATTTTGTTTAATTATTATAATTTACTTATTTTTTACTCTGAGGTATCAACCAAGTGCGTTTCGTAACAGGCAGCAGGGTAAACAAATCTGGAGAGAGCATGAACACGGAGCAATTAGGGATCTACAGATAGTACCTATTCCAGACGAGTAACATTTCAGAGGTTGTCTGCCAGTTTCGGATCCCAACAGTTTGGTTTTTCTTTAGATTCAGATAGATAATTATATAGTGTCATTATGTTTAATGATTCTGCTAACGGTACCAAGTATTGTACAGTATGTAATTTCCGTAGCGATGTGCTGTTTCAAACTATACCTAAGCACAATATTAACATTATACCGACCTTCGCCCTGTTATTCATTGTGTTCTTCGCGGGAAGTATTGGTAATGCATTAGTGTGTATTATTCAGGTGAAATCTCCACGGAAGACAAGTTTTGGAGAACTGGTTCTACATCTGGCAATTTACGACTTCTTGTCCTGTGTCATAGTAATTCCAACTGTTATATACACACTAACCGACGCAGATCTTACAACACTCCCTGGAAAACAACGGACAATGTCCTTTGTTACTGTGCTGTTTACATTTTGTTCCATGGTTAACATATTTCTGATAGCCATTGACAGATATCTGAAGATCTGTAAGCCCCTTCATACAGGAATTTCCATTAGAGTATCCAGATATTTGTTGTTCTTGGAGATTGGAGTGGGAATGTTTTGCGCTTTGCCATCTCTGTTCCTGAAAAATATCACCAAGTATGTGAAGTACCAAGATTGCATTTATCGCGATAACTCATATGGCCCTTCGAGATGGATCATATACAACTGTGTGATAGCTCTTCTCTTTGTGATAGTTCTCGTTGTTTTTGTCTGGTGTTACTGGCGAATAGCTTTAGCTGTTAGACACCGACACAGGATCATCGCTCCTAAAACGAATCCTCAACAAACAGGTTCGCTACCTTGTTCTGTCTCTTGTGCCGTTGGCCATTTCAGTCGACATGGGACGGAAGATTCTGTCTCAGCACCTTTTCTGCCGAGACTCCAGAGAAGGAACGCCAAAACAGCCAAAATACTCGTCACTGTCGGCATAGCATTTTTTGTCTGCTGGATTCCTTCTTTCGCAATAAAGGTGAAGAGGATCGGAGATAATATCATGGACTTTTCTATAGTATTACCAGAATACAGAAACGATGATAGAAGTGTAATTCTATTATGTTCAGCTTGGTATATGGTATCCTTCGCCATCAATCCAATCACATATACTTTCATGGAGAGATCGTTTCGTAAAGAGATTTTAACTATTTTCAGGACATGTAAAAATACAGTGTGGAGTTGTTTTGTCTAACACAGTGTGGAGATTGTTTCGTCTAAGTTGTGAACGCGACGCCACCACAAAACTATACTCATCATCTACCACGCAAAGGATTCACTCCAGTGAACTTCCAGAAGAATCTGAGACCACGATCAACCCAGAAGTACCAGAACACATCGATCCCAAAATAATCAACTTGTCAACGAGAGATCTATCTGAGGATGAAATCGCTGTTCTACGGAAGGGAATGAAATTCACCCCTACACCAAAACCTAACTCTCGGGAACTCGAGTCGGACATTAAGACCGAGAGAGGTTTTTTTCAGAAAAAAACTACCAGTGATGAATCAATTGCTCGGAATAAGCCATGGAGCCACGGAGAGGTAGCTATAGAGACTTGGACATTTTTTGTGGACTTCCTAAGTCATTTTCCTAGAAATATTCATGATAACAGTAAATTGAAGAACAATTTGAGTAATTAGGAAATGAAAGCAAAAATAATCCTGGTATAATCATTAAGGAGGCAGACAAAAGGTCAGCCGTTATCATTATGGATAAAAAAAATTTACCGGACCAAAATGGAAGAGATGTTAAATGACAACCGGACGTACGAATCAATCGGAAGTAATGTTGATAATGTAACTAGGAGGAAGATTGACACATTCATACAAATGCATGGAACAAAATCAGAAAAAGACTTTCTGTCAAAATACGAACCGAAAACGAGTCAACTATATGGATTTCCGAAAATACACAAATCCACGGAAATTATAAATGCTATAAAGGATGTAAGAGATGACATCGATTTTCTTCGCTTTTTGCCAGACAAAATTAGTGACACTGAAATTTTCTGTACTTTTGACGTTACTAATTTATATAGCAACAATATCGCACGATCTTGGAATTTAAGCTGTTGAGTATTGGCTGAATAACTTCCCTGGTCAGAACAATGACCGATTTACTAAAGATTTCATTTTGAATGGAATAAGACGTTTTCTTTAGAATAATATATTTGAATTTGGGGAAGGTAATTACCGGCAAACGTTGGGTACTGCTATGGGCACAAAGTTCGCTCCAACGTACGCAACACTAGTTCTGGGCTTTCTTGAGCATAAACTGTATGCAAAAATTGGGCAAACTCATGGGGAAGAATTCAGAAAATATGTTCATGACTCATTCAAACGATATCTGGACGATTGCCTTATTACCTGGAACACAGAAAAGGGTGACATCAATATTCTGCGATCTGATCAACAGTTAAGACCCAAACATATACTTTACACTAGAAACACACAGAGACCAAGTTCCTTTTTTAGACATATTACTGATTCGCAGAGGTAATAAAATTGTCACTGATGTTTATTACAAAGTAAGTGATACGAAGCAATACCTTGACTATAATGCCTGTCACCCACGTCACGTCAAAAAAAACAGATACCGTTTACTCTGGCAAGACGAATTTGCACTATCGTACCTGATAGTGAATTACGACAAATGCGATTATCTGAACTAAAAATGTTCTTGATCAAGAGGCATTATCCAGTAGAAGTGATAGATATAGGAATTGAAAAGGCTCGGAAAATAGATATTAAGGTACTCAGATCTTGTGGTCAAAGTAACAAAAAAGATATCTTGCCATTTATTTATACCCATAATCCAAACAATTTCAACTTCTTTCCGGTAATTCAAAATAATCGAAATATGTTGAAGTCAAATGATGACCTCAAAAAGGCATTCAGAAACACCGCCATTATAAACGGTAAACGACGAGCACCGAATCTTAAAAAGATTCTAACCAGGCCGAAATTTATCCCTCGCACAGATTCCACTTTCAAAACGAGTAAATGTGGCGATACACGTTGCAAAAGTTGTGATCACCTTATACTGGATAGCTCTTTCACATTTCATAAAACCAATTATACATTTCGGATTAATGCAAATATGAACTGCAATTCTCGGAATTTAATCTATGTAATGGTGTGTAGCGGTTGCAATAAGTACTACATAGGTGAAACAGGGGATACTTTGCGTAATAGGTGCCGTGTACACCGACAACAAATTAATACGTCTCACCTCCAACGTTTGCCTGTTACAAAACATGTAGCTCAATGCGCCTGACATTTGGAAATTAAATTTAAAATATTTCCTTTGTCATGGTATTGTAGTCTATTATAAGACAGGATGCTTCTAGAATATATGACGCAAGCTTGTTTACGTGGGTTAATCAATTCGATCTTTCTAGAATATTATTATAAATTGTATCTAGGCCAGATGATGATGTAATGCATATTCGAGAGGCTTCTTGATGTGGCAGAATGTACTGAAATGCCGCATAAAGTATAAATAGCGTAACACTCAGTTACCCAGGAGGGAATTCAAACTGGCTTTATGTGGGTGCGTTATACTTGCCTTTGCTGCGGACTGTATACTCCTGTGAATTGACCTTTGGCTGCTGTGTAATCTTCGTGATTGAACTGTCGGAAATTGGACTTTTACTGGGACTCTAAACAACCGAGCAACCGTGTTGGACTACCAAAATACAGCAAAGTGATTTGTGTATGTTGGCACGGACTGTGAAAAGATTTGTGCACGTCAACACGGACTGTGAAGTATACACCTGTATAGCATTGAACAGTAAGACTATATTTCACATTTATTTGTTGTATTGAACTTACTTAATTTGTATATGTTTTAGTATTGTGAATAAATATTTGATTGTTAATCTTTAACTTCAAACATTTTCTGTTACGTTTTTCTGTTATCGTAAATTTGACGTAACACCTTTCTCAAAGTGCCGGTTGATGACCGGGCAAGACGTGAAGTGACAGAAAAAAACTTCAGATATAAGTTCCGTTCTTATCAGAGAGAATAATTGTAATTGATCGCCTCTATGTTAATCCGATAGTTTTAGTCTTAACTCACTGTTAATACCTCTGTTTAATCCTCTCGATTGTTCAGATTGTCTGCCTCGTTTATTGTCTGTAATAATACGGGATATACTGTCAATGATATGTTATATAGCCATGTATGAACTTATTTAACGTTAGATATACTGTCGCTTAGACTACAGTATCCAAGTCAATATTACATGTGTGTATGTATAAATAGCCGTAATTTATTTGATCGAATAAGGCTTTGATAAACCGTCGAGACACGGTGAAACTAGTTAGCCAGAAATCAAACCAGTTGACTTGAGAAACGTTATTAACTTGACATTCTCCAAGGGATAATTCTAAATTTCTCCGTGGCTCTTGCAATCTGTTATTCATAAATTTTTATAAAAACATCTCAAGGCTTAACAAAACGTATAGATTTTTGGAGTACGACTGACACCACTTTCTAACTGATGCACATTTTTGCTTGCCTGACTTCTTGTCAGTACGCCGGTGTGGAAGATAAGAGTGAGTGAGTGAGTGAGTGACGTCGCTTTCAACTATATTTCAGTCATATCACGACGTTGAGTCCTATTCCTTTTCACACCCGGGAACCACACGGGTGGGGTCCTATTCCTTTTTACACCCGGACACCCCACGGGTACCTCAGTTAGTCGCCTCTTACGACAAGCTGTCTGAGGAGCTGAGGCCTATTCTTACCATGACCTGCGATGTGCACAATGACATACCAGGTCAATCCTCGGAAGCCCCACAGAGCGTGGAAGATAAGAATGTCCAGTGGATGAAAGTGTCTGGCTCCTATCTTCTAACCCAGCTACGACATTTTTCTCCCCATTCGTAACTAAAGAAAAAAGCTTATCCATAAGTTAATGAAATGCAGACAAACAACTGTGTGTGTTACAATAGTCCAAGAAATAAACACTCTACGAATATAGCATGGCGAGAACTTACCGAAAGTGTATTTCACTGAAAGCGCGTTCACATCTACGATGTTCTTCTGTGAGTGATAAAATACAGGTAAGTTCGAGTAGTATATAGGCGTAAGTTGTCCGGGATTTCAGAAATGGATTACTACAGATAATAAGTTAGACAAGCGGCCAGAGGATGCTAAGTTCCCCGCCGAAATGGCAGCAATATTTTTTAGCATTGTTGGTCTCGGGGGGTATACATGAGGGAGGCAACTGCTACTTCATAGGCGTTGGATGCAGAACGGTCGTTCTGCCTTCCCAGGTTTTAAAATCAACTCAGAACGGTTGACTGAACGTTGATTGCTTCTGTAATATAGTTTCCATGCAGTGAAGCATGGAAATTATGTAACCGAGAAGCAACCCCAAGTGACATCTCAAGGCATATTATCTGCAAACCAAATTTGACGATAAGCTGAATGCATTCTCAACCTATTGTCTGGAAACCAAATTTCAAATTTACCACCAGGTGTCGCCAACTGTAGGTGCAAGTGGGCGAAACGCAATCCCAAACATCATCT